>UELU01148166.1:102656-142011 GCA_900490025.1 Megastigmus dorsalis
AAAAAAAAAGCAGAGAGAGTATGGGCTACCAAATTAGTTCGGTGAGTTCGCAGACTCGCTGTCCGCCACAAGCCGCAACTGCACTCGGCATACACACGAGGTTCCAGTCGAGGGGGCCACCACTATTCTATATATTAACACACAAACACTATGATGAGGCGCGCTCTCGGGCCGCTCTCTCTATAGCCGAGTTATATACACCGATGCGGAAGGTATGGAAGAGCGTAACGGACTGCTGGCAGGCCCGTGGCTGCGGCGGCGGCGGCGGCAGCAATCGTGCGACGACGAGCCTTGCAGTATATCTCAGTCTCCGTGAGAGAGAGAGAGAGAGAGAGAGGAGAGGAGAGGGGAGATACACACAGCGAGAGCAGGAGTCAGGCCGCCCGCGGATCGCGCGCGGCCAACACATTTCATGCCGATGCAGCGCACAGAGAGGGAGAGAGGGAGAGCGAGAGAGAAAGAGATGAAAAAGAGCCGCGCGATGCATGTGTACCTGCGTGCGAGCGAGTGAGCGAACCTAGCCTCCTGCTGCTCTCGTGTATACGTCTGCAGCTGCGGAGTTTATTGGGAGCTAAGTGAGGCTGCAACACCAAAGAGCCGCTATGCTTGCCACGTATGATGGCCTTGTATGCGCAAATTGAAACGGTCGCTCGAGCTGCACCGGGAGAAGAAGAGATTTTTCTTCTTCGACCGATGGAACGGACTGCCGTTGAGGTGTTGAGGCGTTGGGTTTTCCGCATTAGCGCAGCTTCATGATGGCTTGCTCAATGGTTATTATTTGAAATCAGTGATATAGTTTGAAAATTATTTTTCGAGTTGGCTTATAGCGTTATTGAACGGGTGCACATTTTATAACTTTTTTGTTTTCTAAAAGAATGTTTAATTAACACTATGTTATAGAAGAGTAACGGAGAGAAAACATTAGAGCTCTGACGAAATCGCAATCTGCAGGACTAGAGCTGAAGCGTGAACCAAATTAGTGTGGGTATTCTAATGAAGCTTTGCGCGTTGCATTGCTTTACGCTACAATGGCGCTGAAAACTACGTGAATAGAATTAAAACTGTAATTTAATTTAGTCACATTATGTTATGCACTGCGCAGCAAAGACGGTGGACCGATGCGCAAACTGACGGCATTTTGTTTTTGTATAATATTCCAAGTATATGTATATGTGTGTGTGTGTCATTTTAAAAATAAAAGTTCGAGTGCTTCAAGTAAAAAAATTATGACTTCATTTTTATAGCTCGGTTCTCCAACATGTGTTATTAGCCGTGCGATATTAGAAAATTTTTTTAGTCGAATAAAAAATGGTGAAGTAATGTTTAGACTTCTCATATTGTTTAATAAACTATACATCACTCAACCCGTGTGATATATGACTTTATTTCTAAAACACACATTTAAGCAAAAATCTAAATAATATTTTGAAAAACAATATAATTGTTTAAACTTCAGTAGCACGTACTTTATTGTTAAAACTTACAATGAAGAAAATATTTTCATAAAATACTTAAAATAATATTTCTGTAATGTCAGTTACTCAGTGAGCGTGACTATTTTTTTCAGTAATCAGTTTAATATTTTTTCCGTAGCAGTAATTAAAGCATGAAAGTTTTTCCGTAACTTTTTTCATATGTATATATTTTACTTAGACTCTACAGAAATAATTCAATTGACTGCGTGAACTGATATCTATACAGTGACAACATTGCACTGAAAATTGCTTCGTACTTAACTCTGAATCGTGTCACGAATGAAAAGAACTTCTAAAATGAGTCAGTGAAAATGTGTTACTGTAATTTTAATGATTTATTATTATTTAATTGTTCTTAAAGACATGTGCTAATTCTCTGTGATTTGTGAATGGAATTTTACGAAAATGAAAGCACATAATGTTTGCATCATTATACCGATATGCTAACGGAATTTTTAATTCCCAAAAATGTATCTATCTTTATATATTTCGTTAAATGCCAAAATCGGTAAGGTAAGAATCTTTTAGACTCTAGAATATCTCATTTAAACATAAAAGTTGTTTATAATATTTTAAATTTATATTAAAAAAAGTTATTACTGATTTACATCTTGCTGCTGTTTCTATAGCTGGAGCTAGGTTGTTTTTCGTGATGGCACACGGAGTACTGTCTAATTATGGAATTCTATTAAAGGCAACTGTGGCACATTTATGAAGGCTCTCAAATTAACAGTGCATTTCATAAACAGTGTCACTTTAACACTAGAAAAAACACTAACTTTACTTATAATGATAATAAATAAACGGTATATTAACAATAAAATCATTATAATTTTAATTTACACTTTTCCAATCATTATCTTAACAAAATAAAGCTACATAAACATTTTAATTGGTATTTAATATGCCTGCATATTGCACATTACAATTAATGACTCACGAACAAATATAGTATCGAGCTAAATATTGTTCTAAAGATAATCTTGCGCATAGCAAAGTTACATGATGCGATGAGCACGCAATTCATAATGAAATCAAATGATAAGATGCGTATCTAAATTAATACACTATGTTACATTTCAACTTTAAAGTAGAATCTTAATAAGTATATCATTAACTTTATCTATACATGTAGTATAAGTAAAATAATTTTCAACAAAATCTACGGTTGTGACTATATATTTTATTTGTTATTCTTCTGTGCAGGCAAAAAATTAAAAAATTATAAAATAGTTGGGTATAAAATATTTCCATATGGTAATATCGCGTCATTGAAAATAGTTTCGTACAGAATTTAATGTGGCAATCAAAATCTGAAATGTTTTAGCAATGTTTTTAATCAAGACCAAATAAGAGATTTCACCATGAGTTTTACTTTTTCTATGAATATTAAGCTTGTTGCATTTATTATTTTTTAATTTACATTTCATTGAATGTTACCTTGCACTTTTTCGAGGTGATAAATTTAAATGTACATAGCATCTCGAGACCATCTCTGAACTATACGCTCAATACTGTTTTTAAATACGCTTAACTATATCATTAATATAATAACTATTTAACATTATAACGATTGCACGAAAAAACTTTATCATTCATTATTTATGGTCTACTAGCTATGTTCATGCACTCTCATATGTGCACCTTACATTATTGTCAAAACATTTTTAATATGCTTAATCGATTTAGTATATCATTCTATAGTAAATACCTAATTGAGCAAAGCACTAATATAAATTTTGTGGTTAGATATTTAATAATAATTGAAAATAATTTGTGTTTAAAAATAAATTATATAAAAATTTTCATTGTTTTCAAAATTTAAATTCATTTATATTTTGCACCTATAAATTCAACAAAGAATAATCGCAAAGGTTTTATTTTGACTTCACAATTTCTGGTCATCACTGTTTTATAAGAAGATATACATATAAATTAAAAAATTGCATAAATGACGGCGAGTATCGTTTTGATTCTTATGTATCCAATACTTTTTTCAAAGCATCATAATAAGAGCTCATTATTTATAAGGTTACAGTATTGCTTTTGCTACATTTTGTAAATCCCAAAATTAATAAAATACCCCAACAGAAGTATATCAACATCAACAAAAAGCAATGACTTATTTATATTCTACATTATATTCTATGAAATTAATTCTAATAATTAATTATTTCAAAGATAAAATTATTTAATTTACAATATCTTCGAATAAAATAATATTCATTCACTTTGAAGCCAATTATATTAGATAACAAAAAATAAATAGCAATGTTATGAAAGTATATAGTGAGTTTAAACACATATCCTCCGCCTCAGAAAATAAGCCCCTTACACGTGTAGAAAAATACAACGGTTAGTCGTAAAATCGAATATTCGTTTTGACATCTGCTTTCCTATCTATAGGCACTCTAAACAATCCATAGATGTATTCTCTAGACCCCCACTCTCAATCTATTTTTCTCGACAGCTTGAATATGTACTAGCAGGAGTTGTGTCGTCTGAGTCAACTGGTCATGAGTCGGCCCACTAATGCCCCTTTTACACTAAACTTTTAAAGTGGACTTCAATCCTATATCTTGTTACATAGTCAAAACTATAGCTAAAGCTTATAAATTTTATTGGATTGGAACAATTTCATTGTCAAAATAAAATGTAAAGGTTTAAGTGAATTTTTTAACTGTACGCAATATTATCGAAACATAATTTTAAATACTTCTTCAAATATTTCATTTTCATACTGTAAATGCAAATATGTACTTATATGTATACATCCATATACTTTTGCTTCAAGTAAAGAGAATAAATGGAAAAGGTTGGCCGTTTGATTTTACCACAACTGTTTCTTGACTCATAAAACTATGAAATTTATTACTATAGGCTAAAATTATTTTTATAAAAAAATAGCAGTAAACAGATGATTGCGGTCAAACTTTAAGTATCTAAAAATTGGCTTGAAGTTTTTCATTCTTACGCTCCGAGTATTTTATGAACATTATGAAATTTTTACTCGTGATGAATTACCTCTCCTGAGATAACTTTATTCAGGTCAACTATCTACTTTACTCTAAATTTTTCTAAATTTGACAATATTTACAGTTTATCCTTGTACACTAACGTAATCGTTCCGCAGTCCCTGCACTCAATTTATTTCAGATTAATAAATCGTCAATTTTTCATTTTTAACGTGACTCTCGCGAACCGTCAGTGTGCACAGGAAGTTCGAGGAACCTCCTTGTTAATCATCGATCGATCGCCGAGGACGCAGAGTTCGAAAGCGAGAAGCTACCAAGCGTTTCTGCTGCCACACGCTTCTCTCTCTCTCTCTCTCTCTCTCACTTGGGTTGGGCTTAAATCATTATTCGACGTATCAACGCGTGCAGCAGCAGCAGCAGCAGCAGCATCGGCAGCAGCGGTAGCGTATACAGTGCCTTTTAGCACACACATCCCACCCGTGTGCGAACCCTATATATTGACTCGCCCGCGAGGCCTCTTTTTATTTTGTAGGTTAATGGCGTGCCGCCGCCGCTGCCGCTGATCGTATTCCACAGTCTCGCGCGCGCGCGCGCCTTTCCAACTGCATACTCCTCTCCCCGGGATTATCGTCGGTGCCCTTTAAGGATCTATTACTTATATCCTTCTTCGTTTTTGCCGTTTCTCCCATTCTCTTTCTTTCTTTTATACTTTGCTTCGCCCTGCGCCGAGGATAGTTTTGGAGGTCGGTTTCTATAACGATCTTTTATCGGGTCGCTAGGGAATTTTTAGGATTTTTCGAGGTTCTTTGCGAGTTCGGTTGGAAAGTGTTTGTAAAATGCAGCTCGGGTGCGAGTTTTAAAAATGCGTTACTCGAGAAACTTGAAAGGGTTCGAAGGCTTCCTCGTGGCAACTGCTTTTACTTTTGAAAATGCATACATGTGGTGATTGAGAGAATATATAAAAATATATAAATGTTTTATAGTGTTTTCAAGTTCTCATTATTTTTTGTATGATTTAATAGGAAATTAACGATACACTAACTGCTAATAAAATTTAAATTAATTACACACGCTTAAACTCCGTCATTATAAAAAAAATTATACAAACGATGTTTGTGATTTCATAACGAATGCGTACACATATATAATTATTGTTTCATAACGTCTTTTCGCCTTATTTGTATGTTATGAAAAAGCAAACTTTTCAATCAATAAACTGTATTGACAAACATTTGTACCTTAATCATCAACTGTTTACCGGACTTGGGAAATATTTTTTGTTATCGTATAAATAGTATAGATAAATGAAGTTTCATGATTTTCATATTTTGAAAATTCTTATAACAGCACTTATTTTTATTGGATAACTATAGGTATATAATGTATAATTTTTGTTGTAAATTTCCACACAGCTAAGCAAACGTTAAATAGAATATAAAAACTATACACCCGGTAATAATTAAAATATAATCAAAAGCTAACTAAACAGTACCAACAATAACGAGATCAAAATCCAAAGGTCCCAAACCAGATCCCAACAAGTCAGTCAACTCGGCAGTTCTAAAAATTCCCTGCAAAAACTCACATCGTATCGTCGCTCTGCATTATACATATGTATTTGTCATAACGCCAAAAAAGAAAAAAAAAAAGTTTCATCCAAAGCGCTAAACGTGAAAGTCACCTCGGGGCCGTATCTGAGCACCTCCCACCCGCGTACAACAAATGCAAAACAATGTGTCCCCCCTCCTCCTTTCCTCTCGCGCATTTTACCATAAATTCAAAGCCCCAACAACCAGGCAAGAATCCACGGAATTGCGCGACACAGGCGCACACGCACATAATGTAAAATGCGCGAGCTGCTATATGCCGCTGCTGCTCTACACCCACGTGCGGATATTCGGTTTTTCTTAAAAAGGCGAGCGACCGAGAGAGGCCGCGAAGAAGCGAAAAAAAATATATACTCACGCGCGACGGATGACTTTCACCCGCGCGCCGCGGATATACATATTTCGTGGAAGGTATATATGATGGCAAATGCAAAACGTGCGGCCCGTCGGAAACTCTTGCGATCTGCCGCCGCGTGGCATTGAAGCTATAGAGCCGTCTAGTTTCAGTGTTCCGTTGTCGGTATTATACTTAGCTGCTGCTGCCGGTGCAGCGGCGCTGGAAGAAAAAGAGCCGCCCCGGGAACTCTTGCCTCTTTTAACGACCGATTCACAGGCAAACAAGTCCTTTTTAAGAAGTATAACTATTAATTGAAAGGCTGCTGCTACCGAGAGCCTGTGCAATGCATGCCGCTGGTACATTGTTGCACTTAATGGATTCCGTGGCTATGACTTTCCATTTGTTCATACGTTTTCGAAAGATTTTTTCTATCGAGAAGAGACTAGCTTTAAAGCAATGACTTCGGAATACTAATGAATTTGTCGCTTTTTGCAATTAATTGTGATTCGTTGATAATGGATAACGTGTATAAATAAAATAGGTTAGGGTCACTGATTTCTTCTCTTTTCTATAAACAACAAAACGTATATAAAGAGTGTTTTTAACTGCATACAGCAATACCTATATTGCTTACTCTTAAACAACTGCTAAGAAATCATCTTTAAACAAAGCTTAAGATATTTTCTTACCAGTTACTTAGTTTAAGTTACTTAGTTGCAGTTACGCAGTTAAAATACTCTTCACATATATATTCTAAATTCTAATACCAATAATAACTGCTTGAAAAACCAAATATTTATGTTCAAATATGAAATACAATCATATATAGGTATATAATACACATATTGAAACATTAGAGTAACAGTGAGAGAAATTAGGTTAATTGTGAAATTAGCTAAGCCAATTATATTTTTCATTACTTATTTGATCTTAATAACGGGTCTTGGAAATAATTTAAGACCACCAAACGATTTCTCATGTTTGACTTTATAAGGATATAATTACATCTCATTTTTGGTAAATAAAAAATGACTTACGTTGTTTTCCCCGAGAGGACAGTATATACGCAATTCATCTTTTCTGCAACTAATAAACCTTCTTTGCCTCATCAGCCTCAAAAAATGCATTCCTGCTACATTCAAGACGCGAAAATTATCTTCCCTGAAGCCCATATATATAACGCGAAGCATTGTGTTATTGACCTCGCGACAATCAAAAGTGTACACATGCACACGTATACACAAACTCTTAAGGTCAAACACAGGGCCATAAACTTATATTGCCCAGATGTAATTTTTTCGCGTTCCACGATTTCAGTCACCACCATAAATCAGCTTTAAAAACGCCGAGCGGCGCATGCGCACGAGCCGCTGTAATAAAATCGGCATTTATGAGGCTCTCTCTCTCTCTCTGTATCTCTCTCTTTCTCCCATATGCATGTGCAAGTCTGCACACACCGAACTGGGGGACGCGTATGTATGTGCAAACAGAACCGATGTTTGTGAGAAGAAACGCGATAAATGTTATCGCGATTAAGGCAAACGCCGTTACGTTACCTCGCATACGTACACCACTCACACACGCACACATGTCCCTCGATTCGGGAGTTATCGCTGCGTAAGATACCGCATATCGCGGGATAATACCCGTTGCATAGAAAAATATTCCGAGCCTTGTATATATATATACTCGCGTAAAGGGGGAGTAGCTCGCGCTATATTATCGCGATACAATGCGCTCATTTCGCGCGTGTATATACGGCTGGCCAAGGTGAATGGGGAAGGAAACGAAGGAGGTTTCTTCTCCGTTTCGGAATTTGTATATATATATATGCCACATCGAGAAATCGCGCGTGGGATTTTATTCCTGTCTATGTGTGTGTGGTGCGCTAGGCGTGCTAATTTGAAAGGAGAGCGACTGGAATAACTTCGGTGCGCCGCTCCGCGCTGCCGTTATTATTATTGAGCTGCTCCGAGGCTATATCGGATTTTCTGCGTTTGTATCGCGATAATGCAGGCTATACTATATAGGAGCAATTTTGTCGAAGATGCGCGTCTTTTGATCACTGTTCCTTGACTAAACAATGGAATTGCACGTTGTGGGCAATCATCAAATCGTGCGTGATATGCACGGCTTATACGATAAAATTTTATTCTAATTTTCGATTGAAACTGTATCAAATTACAGTAACAATTTCAATTGAATCTCTTGCGGAATAAGCTACGATTCTTTTCATTCATTTCTGGTCGTGGTGCACCAATTGTTTTCCTTACATTGCGCAATCGACATTGATGCTGAGATAAGATTGGGTTTGATAATTAAATCGAAGGAATTTGATGTATTTTTAGTTTTTTGGCTTTATTTAATTGCATTCTTGAATCAAGCGTTTATTCGAATAATATTTTAATTGATGGCTTTGATTAAAAATACATTTATCAACTTCCGCATGATAATACGTATAAAAACTAATACTCAAAGTTTAAGTTAAATATTAATTTAACTATTATTTAAAAAAAATTAAATCAAATTTTATAATCTGAACTTAGTTCAGTTTATAAAAAGAAACAAGAATTTGCTATACTCATATGTTTTTACAGTCTCTATGACTGGCTCCAAGCGATTACTTACTTCTTTCCAGCTGCATTGTACACAATGGTGACATCATCGAATGATTAGTTTTAGTACAGCTATGAAAATCTATTCAACCTCTTAACGTTATACTTATGCGTTTCAAGGACTTTTGCTTATAATTTTAAAGATGAAATTGTTTTGTCTTCGAGTAAATAAAAATAAATAGCAATAGCATAACGATGCACGTAACAAATTTACTAGACTGTAATTAAGCATGTATTTGTTCATCTAATATGTGTAACACCTATAAAAAAGATTAATAATCTCCAACACTGCGAATCAGTTAGCTCACTGATTCATATTTACAGAGATAACTAAATAATTTAAATACGTTTGTTTTTAAAGGGTACACATATGAATGGTTACTATTACTTTAAAATCTATTTATTTGAATTTTTATCCACTTATTCATATTTTACTAATTAACATTTACAAATAAATGTGCCCAGATTCTAAGTATCATTTACACATCAGATCTTACAAACTAAATTGAGCTGAATTGATTTGATTTTATCAATAATATCAACAGTGTACATGAAAAAATGCCACTTTCATCAATCCCTTTCTGTTCGGCTAAAACCTTATATTAAAACTGTTAAAATGATACGTATTGTAAATAAGGATTAAATTTAACAAATATGGTCATTATTTTGGTCGCTGATTTTTGTATAATATCGACGTTTTGGTGATAAGTTTACCGTCTTTCTCAAGATCTAATAGGGTATTACAAATTATAATATTATATAATCTTTAATTTTAGCATAATATATTATATAATTTATAATATTACTTATATATAATTTTGGTACAATATTTTGTACAATGTAATATTATACTAAAATTAGTCATTATAATGTTACCATACGTAACGTAATTAAATTTTACTTGACTCATTAAATTAATCGAGAAAAAATTCTACCTCATATGAACTAAATAAGCTTGTATCCATATTACTTCGATGGAACGTATAACCTAAAACATGAACCATCTTTTGGTTTGACTCAATAAAAGTACAAAAGAAAAATGTGTAATTGTAACAAAATACTTCCTTACGTAGAAGCATTTACTTTATCGCAATCACTAAATAGCTTTTAATTGGTCATTCCCCTATCGGCGCGACATATTCCTGTTCATAGCGTTTATCGCAAAAGAATGCCTCAAAGTACTGAGTAAGTTATAGGTGCAAATCGCGATTAAAAAGCAGTGTAAAATGATTCACTGCAAATTTTCCAAATATCAGCTTCGATTCCCAAGCAAGTCAGCTCGACTCCAGGAATCATCCGAAGCTTTTCTAGGTCTTGGATCGCGTGGCCTAATCGAGCCGATGGCAATCGTTTTGATTTAGATTCCGGCGAAATTAAACTGATCGCGACCTCGTACCGATTCGCATGTGCACGTAAGTGCCGCTGCGCACGCGTTTATAGACGTGCAGCAGCCCAGCGTCTCCGTGCTTACGTAAGAATACACACACACGAGGAGTGAGAAAGTTCATTGTTCCAGAAACATGCAAGGCCCGCGCTTCTTTGGCTTTTGCAGCTCCTATATATATCCTCGTAGGCGAAAAAGCACTCAAAACAATTAATAGGAGGTGTATCAGGAGGTGCTGGGAGAAGCTGAACAAAAGCCAAGATAAGAGTTTGATCATCGAGTATCGTCTATGTATATCTTGTGTATCGAAAGATAAAAACTAGACCTTGAGACACCTTTTGTTTTCACCTTAAAAGTATGTACCTTTTAACCTTTTCCAAAATAGATGGAACATTCTTATAAGGTGATTGAGACTTCCATTGTGTGAAAAGTGATGGAAAAAATTACATCATCGAGTAGAAAAACTGTTCTTAAAATTTTTTTTTATACATATAGGCTGTATACTTGACAAACACCGCGACGCATGTTTTTTATTTAAAGTATTTGAAACCTCATAGGAGGTTTATGCAGCTTATATTAGTTCTGTGATACATTTAATGCCATAATTAGATTAGAGCATTTAAAGTGATGATTAGATTTATGGATTTGGAATCATGAACGATAGATCAAACGAAACCATTAGACACTATCAGACGGTAATAGAAACAGAAAATATACAAATCGATGAATAAATAATCTCCTAAGTTTTACGTAAACTATAAATTCTATTTTTCTTTACGCTATAAAGAAAAATTTAATTAGTTTAACCTCATCAGTCAATTTAATATTGATCTACATTTTCAAAAGTTTTTGATTTTGAGTAACAGACAAATCATATAAAAAAACTAATTACAGAACTAACTAGACAGCAAAAACCCAAATACTTTCTAAGAAATTTTACTACATATTGTAGTTAAATTTGGCTAGAGAGTATAATAATTTCATAACTTTGAAATCAATAATATTCACGGTCTTGTAATTTTCTTTACCCAATTTCCTCTTGTATTCAAAATTTGCACTCACCGAAACATTGAATTGCAGTCGTTATCGGTGGTATTGAGCGTAAGTAGGCGAAAAGTCGTATAACTATATACACAAGTATAAAATGACGCCGAATGAAACAGCGGGAAAACGACAATATCTATGAAAGGCGCAAGCGATAAGAGGGCCAATAAAACTGACTCATCGCACGAAATCCGTCCGGCGTGTAACTGCCTTCATGCCCTTGAATAAAGAAAGCAGGCGAAACTCTCGACAGACAATTGCTCTTTTAGAACCCAACACCTTTGCAGAGTGGAAAAAAGCTCTGTCATGTATTCAAGACTGAACTCTTTACACAAAACAATAGTTTTTCGACGAGGAAAGAAAGTACGCGAGGCGGCAAATAATAAAGAATTAACTTCTCATCAATCCTAACAATGAAATCAATGTAAGCTACATGTTTCGAATCGAACTTTCAATGTATCTATTATGAAGCTGTAATTTCAAAACTACTCCTTTCAGCTTTGATTTTCATTTAAACAATCTTTTATATTTTTGCGAGTCATTAATTTTCTCGACTTACATCGACGTCAATTGTACAAAAAAATTAATTATTAAAAAACCTTTTAAGACATTTACTTATATACGTTTACAGGGAAAATGAAAGAAGATTTCGAACTGAACTATAGATCCGAAAGTCGAGCAAATACAAATGGGATTTACTTTTACAGAATTCTATAGGCTTCTTTTAAACTCCGGAGTTCCTTCTTCAAAATGAGATCCTTTTAAAATGATTACAAGTTCAACGGAAATGAGAAAAGGTGGGCTAAAACCGATTACTCGACAACTCAATCATACTTTTTTTTTATTTTTAATGTTACTACACTAATTAGATTGATTGTTATTCAATATTCAAGAACCTTTAATTTATTTACTAAAAAGTATGCTTTTAATAAGAATCAACTTTATATATTTGGACATGTAATAATATTTAATTTAGCTTGTCGATTATTCAATATTACTAATATAAAAAAAATATTCTATAATTTCATATTGCAGTGGTTTTATTTGGATACGAAGCGCAACGAAAGTTTCTGTCATTCTCTGAAATGTTTGCGGATTTCGTTCCTTTGTACCGGGAGTCAGCTTAACGAACCCGCAAGAATTCACACTGGGCTTGCACAATAACAACGCACCGCACGAGTGAAAATTTCCTCTAAGTTGTACCGAATGACTCACCTGCCCCTATAAAGAGTGAAAATTTCATTGAAGAAAAAAAAAGGGTAATAAAAGGCTATACAGCTGGAGTCCATGTGTGCGCGTCGGTATAAACAGAGATGAGATTAAAACCTCTGAGAGCCGGAGTATACGTAAACAAAGCCCATACGAAGAGTCGGTAGATTATAAGCGGCGCAGAGAAACCTGCACGCGGCAAGAGGAAGTGTCTCCGCTGATACCACATGCACTGCACACACACACTGCACGGGGGCTAAAAGGAGAGAGATAGAGAGAGAAAATATAGAGCTTATAGAGAGAGCTGGACTTGTTTCTCCAGCAGCAGCAGCAGCAGCAGCGGCGACAGCAGCTCCGCGAGCCGTGCGCTGTTGGCCGAGTGACGAAATCCTCGGGAGTAGTGCTGCGGGTGTTTGGCCCGATAAGGCGAACGCGCGTAGGTTATCTTGTAAACAGAGGCGGGGAGGGAGAGAGAGAGAGAGAGCAGGAGCGTAACGTAACGCAGCTGTCCCGGAAAACTCGCCATTCCTTGACGGAAAGCCCATTCCAGCGCGCCTCCCCACTGCGAGAATTTATGCTGCATATAATGAGTTCACGGCTCTCAAGGACCGTCGAGACGAGCAGATGAAAGCCAACGCGAATGATAGAGAGACGGCCGCCAAATCGAATCGCGTATTATAAGTACCCATCGATCGATAGGAGCCATGGAGAGAGAAACGCCTGCACACGCGTGTGCGCTCATCTCGTCGGACTGCGGCCAAATGTATAAGTGTGTATACAATTAGCATAAGGTGTGGGTTGATATGGCTGCTGATGGAAAATGAAATGTTGCGCTTTTTGGGGGTCGAGGGAAACGATTGCAGCCGCGGCGAACCTTCGAACGATGCGATAAATCAGTGCCGATGGGTTTGTATTACTTGTTGCGAATCTGTGAGCGGATTTTGATTGAGTTTCGAGGTGAAGACCATCGCGTGTGCTTGCGCATTTTCCGGCAAATTATGCCGGAACATAGATTGTAAGCAATTATTTTTCTTAAGGTTTGGAAGGAAACTTCCTTGTCGATGGGACACTGACGTTAATATTAATCGTCAAGAAGTTCTAAAGACCAGCATCGCCTTGACATCGTCATAAATTTTATGCTTCGATTGTGTCAATATGAGGTCCTATACAAACTTGATGCAACGCGATTCGCTTTTATGTATATATAAAAAATGTTAAATACCTTGGCGAGATAAAGATATTTAAATAAAAATGTTGATCATTAATATTAGCAATCATATTTTTGTAAATATACGATAGAACATAGTACAAGAATAGAAATAGATTCATAATTAATGCATAAAAAAAGTTTTTATACAAGTTTCGCGATAATTTGTAGCTCTAAGAATAATGTTCTCCCCTGCAGGACCAATGGGCAAATAAAATTTTCAATTAAAATAATGTTCATTACTAGCTGTTCATTCCACTTTCTATTTTTAAAATTTAATTATTGCTTTTTTATAGCATATCAATTTTCTATAGTGTTTTTATCATTGATGTCCATAATCCAATAAACGAACAAATGAAAGAGATAATGAGTGTTCAATAATTCTTTTGCGCGTGGCGTACAAAGGATCGAAAAAGATAAACTAAACTGACAGAAAATAATGTAGTTAATAATGTGTAATTACAAGGCCTCGATTAATTATCATTTGTTCCGATTTACCTTTCCATTAAATGTTCATATAATTTGTTCGAAAAGTCGATAATTTTAATTACCAAACTCGCATCATTTGATTCACACGAAATCGATAAACTTCTAAAAAAAGGTTCGTATAATTATGATCTATCTATAAATATTGAAAATTAATCTGAAGTCACGTCAGACATATCAGTTCTTGTACCTATATTCGATTTTTAAGCCATTTATAACATTTCTATATACTTTATAATTAGCGTATTTGATATCTATGCGTCGCCATACAATATATAAAAACAACTTATTCCTCTTTTTTCATTTTGTAGATTCAGATTATGCACGAAGATCATTGATCTGCAACGATGCAACCGCATTAAGAGCTTATTCAATGACCTAGTTTTATAGTTTGATGTCAACAATCGGGTAATTGCGACATTAGGCTGCCATTGCAACGGTAATACGCAAACGTATATTAGTAAAAAAAATATTAGCTGTAGGTCGTAAACATGGTTGTAATTTCTATATTAATAAATGGAGTAGATTCTCGGGATATTTATAAAAAAAATTTAATGAAAAAATTCTAAAATGCATTAGTTGGCAAATTCAACTTATTTTAGACAAACTTATCAATTCATTAATGGTTCTTAGTTAATTTAACAATATAATTTAAAACATTTTTAATGCAGTGCCCATTTATCTTTAATAACTTGTAACTAAATTTTCTACTTGAAACATATAGCAACTTGTTTTTTTTTTAAATTATTTTAGGTCTCTTTTTCTGCAGAAATATATTATTTTATGATTTAGATTAATTTAATATTATGAAAAGAGTAACAAATTGCTGTTCACAAAATCTTATTTTGATTATTAAAGACATTATCTAGTTCTGATATTGAATCAGCAATTAGTCATATGTCCATTAAAAATATTGATGATAAATATTATTTGCGAAAATTTAAAAATACTGGATTTACTATAATGTATACGATTACAATGAACTTTGCTACATTTAATACATATCATCAAAAATAATATTTTTTACATTACGTATAATTTTTAAAAATTATTATTGAAAGCATTGTTATATGGGAAATAGCAATGTGCAAGGCCTTAATTAGTTAACTGAACATTCTATTATAATTAATAAATTATTGTAGTAAAGTAAATATTTATAATGTTGCATACATTCAATACACAAAATTTTGGCTGCAAAATCATAAATCCATGTATATAAAATTTTATCGACAGATTATATATCAATTAAATTTTTTTACAGCTTTATATTACTAAGAATATTTTTGAAAACAAGTTAAAATATGTTGCATGATAAGTTAAATATTACAGCTCACAGTTTATTTAGAATACAATTAAAAAAGAATTACGATAGAAAGAAAATTAAAATTGTAAATTAAAAATTACCTGGCGAGAGTCATAGGAATCAGAAGAATGTTCAGAATCTCCACTGGCAGAATGTTGATCGCCAGAGACTCCGAATCCTTTTCGTCTCTCATCGGGTGTGTTACGATCCATTGTATTGGAAACATGGACAACTATATTGGCCACTGGCTCGTTTCTGCTAGTATTGTAGGCCTGATGTTTAGGACTGGAAGTGATGTCCTGTGGCTTATTCTTGAAGAGGCGTGATAGCGCACTCCACATTCAATGATCACAACATCCACAAGAACAGGTCAAACCAGCCTGTCAATCTGCCCACCATTGCCATTTTTATACACCAAGGAATGCAAAGTCAAACTTTACTGAGTCCTATAAAAATATTAAATAAATGTTAATAACACTTTTTTTTAAAGACTATACATAAGGCTCAAAGATGCCTTCTTAATTAACAGAATGAACTTTTCAAAAGTTTGCAAGTATTTAAATATTTTAAGCTTGACCTATTCTGATAACCCTGCACATAATTCTGTTGTGCGATATAATAATTTCTCATATCTACATTTATGACTAAAGCAGAGCTCACGAATTTTTTTTTTAAAATGGTCGACTGAAAATTATAAGTTTAAAAATTTTAAAGCTTAATATTCTGAAATATCTTGGTGAATTATGTTTTAGATAAAAGTAATTAAAATAAAATAGCATATAGCAAGTGAATTTAATCTCAGAATAATAACAGTAGATAATGAAATATTTAGCAATAATTCATCTATAGATATTTTCAAATTATATAAAATACAATACTTTTTAATACGATTGTAATTTATATAGCATTTTATTACAGATTAAAGCAAAGTACATGATGTAACATTCCTAAAACACGAGGCTATTGATTACGACAAATAATACAATATAACCATTTTCTTCACAATCTATACAATAAGATTAACAATAGTTATTATGGCAGTATCTAGTATTAAACCAATTACATTTTTGATTAAATTAAGTTGCGAGAACAAAATAACAAGCAAGAGTTAAGCCTTATTTTTATACTCTTATACAATTTCAAAACAAATAAAATTAGATAGATCTTTTATAAATATTAAATTCATTTTGATAAGATCATATCTGCACCCTAATGAAGGGTCAAGAAAATCATCTATATAGCTTAGCACATATTCATGGAACACTCATATCATATGTACACACAAGAAAACGGAAAAATCGCGAGCAACGAGCAACGACCGGGTCATTATATCGCCTAGGAGCGAACCTTCCCGGCGATGCAGCTATTTTTACCATCCAAAAAGGGCAAAACTCGTCACACACACGTTTCTCTTTCTCTCTTTCTCTGTCTCTCTCGAGCGACAGGCGAAAAAATCCGCAAGGAGATAGAGAGAGAAACAGAGAGTGCGAGGGAGAAAGAAAGATCAAGAACGAGCTCATGCACACACATATATGCACTCGCGCGAGCGAAACTCGTGCGTTTCGCCACACTGCCGTATCGATTTTCGCCCGAAGCCCGAGATAACATAGAACACATAGAAGATTCGGAGAAAAAGAGTGACACATCAGCTCGCGAGATGAGAATTCAGCTTAAGATCACGCATGTGTCTCCGTTGCACACTGGAAATAAAAAATAAGTTGAAAGTAGACTTGTCAGGTCGTACCTTGACGACGGGATCGCAGATCTACTTCCTTCAAAGCACTTTTCAGCCCACAAAGATTGCCAAATCGCGAAATTTATCATGCATTTTTGCTGATCACCGTCTTCTCTCTCGATCCCCAGAAGACGAAATACACTACATATATAATATATATATATATATACACAAGCACACACACTGGCGAAAACGAGTTTATCGACTGGCGCTTTGACAACCGCACGGAGTATTACACACACTACGTGAGATTCGCATACGGGAGAAAAATATGACTGCGACGATATTTAGTGGAGTTTCCTGAGAATTTGCGCTCGGTTTCTCACTCACGCACGCACGTACCTACATATTCATGCAGCTTATACTCTGCGAAACGACAGAGAGAGACAGGGGTAGAGTAAAACTGAAAGAAAGACAAAGACAGATGTAGGCAGGAGAGGAAGGAGATGATGATGGGAAACGCGCGCTGAACTCTCTCTCTCTCTCTCTCTCTCTCTCTCTCTTTCTCTCGTACACTCCCCGGATGTGTATTTTCACTCGTCTTGCGCACCTTCGAAGCAGAATCTGGGCACCCGCGCGCTGCAAAGATGTATCCGCTTCTTGGACCTTTATCACTTGGAACGACGTTGCTAGCCTGCAAGTATAATACTCGCGCACTCGTCAATTGGCACGTACATAAGTAAAAACGAGTTTTCGCACTCGGCTTCCAGGATTCACCCAAGGGGTCAGTCGACGTGTTTTTCGCACTTTTTCTATCCTCCGTTTATCCGCTTACGCGCGCGTATACTCCATCGTGATCTAACCACTATAACCAGGGAGATATATTTCGCGAACACACCAGGACTAGTGTGGGTATATATACAGTTCGTCGACGTCGCGAGCCTCGGTCGTCGTCGTCGACGGCGGCGGCGGCTGCTGCTGCTGCTGCTGCTGCTGCTGCTCCTGCTTATACTGCTATCTCTTTTTCTCTCCTACTAACGGTGCATTCGCACGTATAGCACGAGTCTGCTACGATTGCAGAACCGATGAATTGACGGTCAAGAAACATTCAGTTTCATCGTTGTCCAGTTGTCAGTTGTTATTACCTGTATTTAGCATTACTATAATACTATACTGGCATATTGCAAAGCAAAACTCGGCTACCGGCTAATCTATTATATCCTGAACTTAATATATACTTAATACTTTATGCAAAATAAGTTCATTGTAAAAGCCGTAGGTTTTGTCCATAAGTTTTCAACGTCATACAATATAAAAAATAAAGAAACATAAACAATTTATTCATGTTTGTTTTACCTAATTGTTGGAATAGTTAATAATCTTCAAGTTATTTAAAACCCAAGCTTGCAGATCACTCACTAGAGAACATTAAGTATTAAAAAAAATTAACGATAATAAAACATTAGATAAATACCTATATGTATTATATCAATTATACGTAAGAATATTATGTCTCTGCATGCAGTCCGATATTCCAATTTGGTAGTGGAGTTAGAGGTTGGACTGGCTAGAGGAACTCAGCGGCCAATGTAACTTAATCGGCATAAAAAAATACCAAAAAACTGCGTTTTGTTAGCAGCGTTTGAAAAACTATTTAGTTTGTCAGCGCAGTTTTTCGTTTTTTCAGAAAAAAATCGAAAAGTTGTAGCTATTCAATTTCGCAGTAAAGTGGCTGGCGTTTACGCTAGAGATGGTTTCAAGATACATAAATATGATGAAACGTTTGCAAAATTTCTGCGCTTCACATATACGTACTTTAACATTTATTATAACTATTAGCAATGAATAAATAATTGTGTTAACAGAGTATGAGCACTAAGCTTCATAAGCGAATGTGTGCGCCTGCGCATAAGATCTAGGGATTTTTTTCTTCATACAACATTTCATTTAAAAACAGTTACTATACTACTAAATAAGCAAAATAAAGAAACAAAACAATTTAATATATTTTCTAATGATTATTTCTTTAGTAATACTGGCGGACGCCGCAGGCAAACAAAATTGGGGTCAGGGAGTAAAGGGGTTTTGTTTATTATTATATTTAGAGCCAACTTGCAGAAATGAGACAGTGCTTTAGAATTAAGTAAATACTTTAATTTATCATTACAGAAAATATTATGTGAATCTAAGTTTTTTACGTTTTCTTAAGATGTTGAACGTGTAACCGCGTTTATATGTTTCTAAGTTTTTTCGTATCAAGCAACAGCACTCGTTGAGGAATGAGAATGCAGGCATTTAAATATAATAATGAACAAAACCCCCTTATCCCCCGACCCAATGTTGTTCGCCTGCGGCGCCCGCCTGTATTACTAAAGAAATAATCATTAGAAAATATATTAAATTGTTTTATTTCTTTATTTTGCTTATTTAGTAGTAGTAATAACTGTTTTTAAATGAAAGTTGCATAAAGAAAAAAATCTCTAGATCTCTTGCGCAGACGCACACATTCCCTTATGAATCTTAGTGCTCATACTCTGTTAACAAAAGTATTTCTTTATTGCTAATCGTTATAATAAATGCCAAAACCCAGTACATATATGTGAACCGCAAAATTTTTGCAAACGTTTCATCATATTTATGTATCTTTAAACCATCTCTAGTGTAAACGCCAGCCACTTTACTGCAAAATTGAATAGCTACAACTTTTCGATTTTTTTCTGAAAAAACGAAAAACTGCGCGGACAAACTAAATAGTTTTGCAAACGCTACTAAAAGAACGCAGTTTTTCGGTATTTTTTTCATCACGATTAATTAATGTTGGCCGCTGAGTTCCTGTAGCCGGTTGGTCGTTGGACTGGTTGGAGTTTTCAGTTTGACAGATTTTGTGTTTTGACCGTAATTGACCGTCAATTCCTCTTTTAAAAATTAAATATGATTTAAGACGCTTAAAAGTGAGTCTTAAAATTCGTAAGAAACTGCAAAGCTACGCACAGAATAAAAGTCAATTAATAGTATGCTTTTTATTTGAGTCATGTACATACTAGGATTTAAGTATAATGAAAAATTTTAAAACGAAAACCAAATTAGTGTTAAATTTCAAGGAAGGTTATTTTTGTTAATTCTGTGTCAGAACAAATAAAAGCTACTTATAAGAATAGGTATAATAATTCATTTCAAATTTTTATAATACTGTAAAAGTTAACAATTTAAAATTTGTATTAAATTTTTTTTTTCTATAATAATAAAGTTTATCGATTAATAAGAAATTTTACCCAAATTAGTTGTCCATTTTGTTATAACAAATTTTTAAATCAACGTCAACATGAATTACAAAATTTATACCTAATTGGATTTAGATTACTCTAATTAAAAAATAATTAAAATTTCTAGGAAAAATTGATTAATTAGATATGATATACTCAAAACTTAATTTTAAAAATCTTAAAAACTAATAGCATGTTTTAAACTTATTTGAAAAGTAATTCATGAGTTAATCAATATTCTTATTTTATTAAAAAATAAAAAAAGATTATCGCATGGTACCTAATATAATACTAAATATTTACATTTTACTATAATTATACATAGTGAAATAAAATAGAAAAGAAACATCTTTTTTAAAGTATTTATTAAAAATAAAATATTACTATTCTATATTTATTATTAGTTTCTACTTATATTGTTTAAAAATGTTTTCTGTTTCTTGAACTCTCATTCGTTTCATAATTTTGCCGGCGACTAAGCATATTGCGACATGGCGTCATAGACCATGTACATACTTATTATGTAATTATATATATGTTTTGATACCAAAATTAACAATTTTTCACACTTTTTTTATCGCTAGTCTAAGGGTTTAATTCAGTTGAATGACTGGTGTAACATCTTTTAATCTTCTGCTGAAAAATAACGTCCGGAAAAAGAGTCGCGCCTTGAAACTTAATCTGATTGGTTACGGCCTTACGGGTATATATATATCCGTTTTAAATGGCGCCAAAGTTTAAAACATTGTTATTAAATTAATATTTTGATTCAAATTGTGAAAGAATTATGTATGTTCATTTGAATTAAGGTTGTTATCACAATACTTATTTCTATATTATTTTGAAGTTTTAAATTTATTGTTTAAAATTTGTTTGTATTGGAAATAAGCCCAACAACTGGCAATTTATTACAATAACTTATCCTTGCAGGTTTCTATACTTTAATAAGTGCATAGGTTATAGAACTATAGAAGTTTTCAAGTTTTGTTTTATATGCGCAAAATAACTGAATGTAAAAATAGATAAATGTCGCCACCAGCGTCGCCAGCTCGCCACTCGTCTCGTCAATCGTCAGCTGCCCAGCGTCCAGTACTCCAGTGTCCACGTCCAGTCGTCAATTCGATTGAACGATCGAACTATCGAAGTCATCGTCGTCATTGAAGATTCGATATTCTTCTTGCGAGTTCGCTGCCAATGGAAACTCACCCAAATCCCACATTTTGCTACGGCATGCCGATGTCGCACAGGTCGTGAAGCGGCCGGAATCCAAATTCTCTCACTCTGTTCTCTCCTCGTGTGTTGTTAGTCGAAGACTGACTAAAGCTAGTCCCCGACCCGACCACGCCGCGCGGTCGCACATATTTTTTTGAGAACACACGCGTCCGTCATGGCCACCAACGAGGATCAAAGTATTTCTGCACTTGTGTACGATTATCTATTAAAAAAGGATTCGTCACTTGCTAAAGTCTTCCAGAAGAAGACAAACGCGGTAAGTTAATTTTCCTAAATTATTTTTGCGCGCACACAATTTCAACTCAATACAACCACGTAGATAAAGTCCCGCCATTCTTTCGCAGCACCACGTGGGTCGCAGTCGGCTATTTTATTTAGCTAATTTTTCGTTATATCTCGTACTTTTCATTATATTTGGTCAGGAAAAATTACTTTCTGTATAAAGGAATATGTAATAAATTAAAGTTACGAAAAACTATTCGTTTACGTACTGTATTTATTGATTAATTTTATCTACCGAAATTCACGTGCTCATGCGTTTTTCATTACGGAGAAAATAAAACAATTTAAGATCACTTTGAAATTAGATTATATTATAGTAGAAATGAATAAATATCTAAAACGAAAGATATAGAATATTAGTTATAATCGTTTTAACAAAATGTTCAATTTTTATTTTCAGCCTGCCC
Source organism: Megastigmus dorsalis (assembly GCA_900490025.1). Taxonomy (NCBI): domain Eukaryota; kingdom Metazoa; phylum Arthropoda; class Insecta; order Hymenoptera; family Megastigmidae; genus Megastigmus; species Megastigmus dorsalis. The sequence continues at coordinate 125,159 of UELU01148166.1, forward strand.
TTGCAAAAGGGTGTCCTTCGATAAAAGAAGTCTTTCAGTATTTTCAAAAAGGTTCAGCTAAAAAAGTTTCTGTTAAAAATGTCAAACAGAGTAACAGTTCAAATTCAAGTTCTGAAAGTGAAGAGGACAGTCCTAAAAAAACTCCTCTAGTCAATGGTAAGGGACCTGTAAAACAGCCAGCTACAGCTAATAAGAAAGCAGAATCTTCGTCGGATGACTCTAGCGAAGAAGAAAAGCCAGCTCCAAAAGTAGCAGCGCAAAAAGCTCCAGCTAAAACTCCTGTAAAAGCTCCAGTTAAAGCACCAGCCAAGAAAGAAGAATCATCATCAGATGATAGTTCTAGTGACGATGAAAAACCAGCTCCAAAAGTTGTGGCAAAAACTCCTGTCAAAACTCCTGCAAAGGCTCCAGCTAAAAAAGAAGAATCTTCATCAGATGACTCCAGCGAAGATGAAAAGCCAGCTCCAAAAGTAGCAGCGCAAAAAGCTCTAGCTAAAACTCCTGTAAAAGCCCCAGTTAAAGCACCAGCCAAGAAAGAAGAATCATCATCAGATGATAGTTCTAGTGAGGATGAAAAACCAGCACCAAAAGTTGTGGCAAAAACTCCTGTCAAAACTCCTGCAAAGGCTCCAGCTAAAAAAGAAGAATCTTCATCAGATGACTCCAGTGAAGATGAAAAGCCAGCTCCGAAAGTTGCAGCGAAAACTCCTGTAAAAGCCCCTGTTAAACTAGCAGCAAAAAAAAAAGAATCTTCATCAGAAGAATCTTCTGATGAGGATGAAAAACCTGCAGCTAAACTTGCTGCTAAACCTGTAGCTCAGGCTAAAGCTGCACCACTTGTAGCTAAAGCAGCAGCCAAAAAAGATTCTTCTAGTGACGATTCAGATAGTGATGAGGATACGAAAAAAGTAGTAAAAACACCAGTAGCAAAGACTCCAATCAAACCAGTAGTAAAAGCAGCACCTGCAGCTAGTAAAAAAGAATCTTCGAGTGAAGAGGATAGTAGCGATGAAGAGGAGACACCAAAAGCTAAAGCTACACCTGCAAAGCCAGTAGCCAAACCCATAGCTAAAAAACAAGAATCATCTAGTGATGATAGCAGCGATGAAGAGCCACCAACAAAGAAAGCAGCAGTAGCTAAAAAACCTGTAGTTGCAGCAACTAAGAAAGAATCTTCTAGTGATGATTCTGACGATGATAGTCCAAAGGTAGCAACAAAAGCTGCTCCAGCAAAATCTGCACATGTGAAAACAACAAGCACGGTAAAAATAATAATGTTTTGATAATGATCGAAATTCCATTAAAGAATCTTATTAGCTACAAGTCACTACTACTCTTCTTAATATAGTATTATTGATTTAAAGTCATAATAATAAAATTTAAGATACCTATGTAGTTTTTTAAAAATATGTATACATTGCAATTAACTGGCTGAAGTTTAATAATAAATAGTTATTAAGTAATACACCTCATATTATAAAATTAAAAATAATTAAGTAACAATTAAACATATTCTTTATGAAAGGATGTGAAACATTATCCATAATTACTAATTGTTATGAAATTATTATAGCCAAAAGCAGCAAAGGATTCCTCGAGTGATGATTCTGATGATTCTGAAGACAAAACGCCTGCTGTAAGTCCAGCCAAAACCAGCAATGTAAAGGCTGCAAAAAAGAAAGAATCTAGTTCAGAAGATGGATCTAGTTCTGAAGAAGAAACAAAAGTAAAGGCTGCACCAGCAAAGAGCGGAAAAAGAAAACATGAAGACGATGGTGAAGCAGAGGCCGAACAACCTGCCAAAAAATTCGTCAAAAACAACTACAGTAATTTTGTAAAGGGTGGTCAACAGAATGGTGAAAAGGTAAGCAGTCTTTTTTGCTTTTATTTCAGATTCTGGAATACGTTTGTCAATTAAGCTGTCATATTTTTATAATTGGTATTCAAATTGTAGTCTGTTGATATTTACATTAAAATAAATAAATGATTGCATTAATTATTACAGTTTACTGACACTCCTTCACCGAAAAACACACCTTTCCGGCGCGTCAAGGACGACGAAATAGAATTGTCCCCCCAGCTGGCAAATAACTCATTTGAGGCAAAGGTAAATGCTCGGAAACAGCAAAAGAGAGACGCAGGTCACTTGCCGACTTTGATGAAAGGTCAAATTTCCTTTCGCGTTAACTGATAAAAAATTAAAAAAATACCCTCGCATTGTCTATGTTTCCTTGCATTCACCATTGTTGAAACGATAACAACATTTCGTTTTCAGACTCTGAAATAAATATGATAAAATGATAATAAAAGCTTTCATGTACAGCCCGGCGACTGACCTGTTGTTTCTCTTCTTTTCTTTCAGGAAGGTGATGAGGAAAACGGTGAGGGCTTTAAGAAGCCTGATGGCGGTAACTTCCGCGGTCGGGGCGGCGGTGGTGGTTTCCGAGGTCGCGGAGGTGGCGGAGACCGAGGTGGACGCGGCGGCGGTGACCGAGGTGGACGCGGCGGCGGTGGTTTTAGAGGTGGACGCGGTGGCGGTGGTTTCAGGGGTGGACGCGGTGGATTCGGTGGTGGCGACGATAAGGGAGGTCGCGGAGGTGGACGCGGGGGATACGGTGGCGGTGATGACAGAAGGGGTGGTGGAAGGGGCGGTTACGATAACAGAAAGTCGTGGGGAGGTAACGATAGAGGAGGCGGCCGAGGCAGAGGTGACGGCTTCAGGAAATCTTGGGGTGACGGCGAGGGTGGCCGGGGTGGTCGCGGAGGCTTCAATAAGAACTTCGGAAACCAAAACAATTCTACGCCGCAGAATAAAAAAATTACTTTTGACGAATGAGCACGAAAAATAAATATTTGTTATTTTAGGTAAGAATGCTACTTATTTTTTTAGCTGAAACACTTTTCAATTCGCACACATTCTATAAATGTATCATTATTTGATCAATTTTTCAATTATGATCAATGTATAAAAGTCAAAATTTCTTACCAATATAAATTCAACAAGAGGATTGCTAGAGTTACATCTACTTTTTTCTAATTTTCATGCTTTGGTATTTTGAAATAAAATATTTAAATTTTAAATAGTAAGGGAATCCTGTTGAAATAAACTAAAGCATTGAAGCATATTAAAGTACTTTAAAATCGTCTGTTATATAAATTAAAAAAATTATTTTTTAATTTACAGAGAGGATCCAGAGGAAGTTGGGGTGAGAAAGCGAACTTAGACCTTAAGTTTACCCGAGGTAAATCTTTTCGCCATGAAAAAACTAAGAAAAAGCGTGGAAGTTATCGAGGTGGACAGATAGACACGAGCATCAACTCTATAAAATTTGACTATTAACGGATATTTAAATTCAGATGAAATTCGTTAAGGGTTTCGGCAAATAGGATTTTATTAAATTAATTTAATACATTAACGTATTATACCTTGTACAGAGAAAGAACTGCAAAGCGTGACGATGCAGCAGACATTTTTGAATATTTTTGTTACGATACAATTAGCTCATGATTACAGCACACTGCGAAGATATAGTAACGTTGATTGCTACAGTGCAGAATGAACATGGGCATGGTAATGCTTGACTGTTCCTAAATTAGGTAGGAACAAATTATCATAATCTAGATAACATTAACTTTTTAATCGTCTCATAATAAGTCTATGAATTATCCTAAGCGAAAAAGGGCACTTGTTTTCATGTTCCATTGTTTACAAATGTTTATTAAACTTATACTGGTATGCTCGCTTTGTATGTGTAAAAATATAAATACTCTATTTTTTACCCCACCTTCAATTATTACATTAAAGATTTTATATTAAAAATAGAGTATTTAACCTTTAGATTAGTTTAAATTTTATATTTTCAATTAAAACTCAGTATCATTATACAAAACTCAAATTTACTGCAAATTCAACAATGTAATCGCAAATATAAATGGGACTTTCACACTTCAAATTTTGTGCATCTACAAGACTTACAAATTTTTGGATCCTTGCATTTGATCAATAGTTTATAAGATTATTATGTTTATTGCTTTTCTTTAGTTATTTACAATTTTTCTGTAAAATAAGTCGAGCTAAAAATATGTGTTTTATGTATTACCTATTCTGTTAAATGCAAGGAAGAATTTTATTTAAATGTAAGTAAATAAGTTAATGCGTAAATAAAATTTGTACAATGTCATTTGACATTATGACTACATTAAAACCTTCTTTTATTTTACAATTCTCTGTTTCTTTATAATTTTTAGCTTATAACTGTCTAGAATATATATAATGTTTTTAAAAATGAAGTTATTAATTTAAAATATGTTTGTAGTAATAAATATTTTATATTTATTATTACAAACTTATAATTAAGTCAAAATTGTCAAGACTCAAATTATCTCCTGAATCAGAGTATTACTCAATTCCTCTAGGTGAGCCATTTGATCCATTTGTACGCTACTTTTATTTTGTTCACAAAAAACATCAGAACCTTTATAATTAACCATCATAGTTAATAATCCATTGTCAATGGGCTTATTATATTGTATAGTAATCCTGTATATTTTGGACGAGATATCTCGTCCTATTACGCAAGAAAGTTAAATGAAAGTAACGCCATTTTCACAGAAGTGATTAAAATAAAAATTATTCTATTCAATCTATACAAATATTGCATTCATAAAATAGTACTTAAGGACTATTTTTAAATTTTAAACTGTGATTCAAAAAAAAATTTTACATAATACACCAAAACTATTTTAATTTTAATTTTATTGTTTCCTACTAGAGGAATCTTAGAGAAAAAAAAAGTTTCGAAATATCAATCGATATTATATTATTTATAAAAAAAATTAACTGTAACCGCTAGGCGCTGAGGATGTGATAGTTCTACCTTACCGTCATTACACTATTTTCATTCTTTAAAAAAAAATACACAGATTTATGCAAAATGAAGACTACATTGTACTTCCTCGGTTTATAATCTATTTCATGGATTTTCAAGCATATATAAGTTTAAGTATTAGTTATAATTTTATGAAATAAAGGAATTTCGAGAATTTGTCTTCATTTTTCAAATCTGTATATCTTATTTATAAGAAATAAATTAGTGTAATGTCGGTAGTAGAACTATCACGTTCACTTAATGTAGCTTGGCTCAAAATCTTTTTTTTTTTAAAGGAAGGCGGCTAAAAAGAAATTTACTTAATGATTGCTTTCTTTTATTTATTATTTTTGCAAATCAGTTTTTCTATTTTTATTTTTTACAATACGGAATTATTTACAAAAAAAAGTAAGTTTATTTTTAGCTTATATATTTTTAATAGTGCAAGATAAATTGATAAAATTTTAGGACATTATATTCATCTAGCCACTTGTTAAAATTTTTAGTCATCTTGTCGAGTATTTTTAATTAATTATATTCATCTAGCCACTTGCTGTTAAAATTTTTAGTCATCTTGTCGAGTATTTTTTAATAAAACGAGTACTTATTTATTTAGTGAAATAGGTAATTAATATTTGCATCCAACGATACCTGAAGTAGAAAATCATTCTATCGTCCTAAAATTTTGCATAGAACTCTGTCTAAACAATTTATTAGATAGTTCGTTGTTAAATAAAAAAGATCTGCAAGTTATAGGCATATTTCAGTTTTTGTTTTTATTTGAAAAAGCTTAAACGGCGATACCTATATTTTATCTCGGCCGATTTACTTGGAATTCGGTGAGTTAATAGTGTTCGATCTGAAAAATATTTTTTTGATTTTTGATACTATTCAAATCGACAAATTATGGAGACACAATATTTTTATTATTTTTATAGTACTAGCCACATCCATCCACGTGCTACGTGCATTATATTGTTACCAAAACATTTTAAATGTGCTTATAATTGATGTTTTATATTGTTTTGTAGTAATTTTTTATCGGTGGAAAATACTAAATTTTGAAGTTAGAAATTTAAAAAATAATCACTACATTATTTATCATTGATAAATTCATTATTAATATAATATTTATACTTAATTTGAGCATTTAATAATAAATGTTAAACTATCAGAATTCTCATTCTTAAAGTACTTATTTCAATTGAACAACATTGATTTCATTTTGGTTTCACTTCCCTTCGGTCATCTTTTTTTATAAGGGGATTAAGCAATCAATCACATTGGTTTTACTTTGACTTCACTTCTTCCGGTCATGACTTTTTTGGAATGGGATTTTATTTCGTTCACGAAAAGTGTAGTAAAAAGTATTTTACCGCTTTGAAAGTTGGTAATGAAATTCGTACTGATAATAATCTATAATTGGAAGTTTTATAAATATTTCAATTAAGTATATTGTGCTTTCATTAAAATAATTTAAATTGAGATATTTTGAAACTTAGTAAGCCGATAATTATTTTCTATAAAGAATATTTTTTAAATAATATAAAATAGCATCCCTATAGTGAAATGATGTTGGTGCCATAATGTTTTAAACTGTGCGGAAATATACAAAATTGTGACCAGATTGTAGAAATTAATACACGGAGAAAAAGGATGTAGCAATATTTATGATGAATATACGAAAAATTACTATTCAACATAGCAATTTTTCTAGAAATTTATAGCCAAAATTACTATGTCCATAGTAATATTTGTTATGAACATAAGAAAAATCTCTATAAAATGAGTATATCCCAGTTTTAGTACGCAACATAGTAATTTTTCGTATATTCATCTTAAATATTGATACATCATTTTTCTCCGTATAGGATTATTTTAATATCTTCGTTCACACTACACTATCTAGTATCATCCTTATATACAAATTAGAAATTTTGGTACGACTTATGGAACGTTATCGGTTACGTCTTTAGAGCAAAAAATATTAGTGGCATAGGATTTACAAGAAACGTTTTATTTTGCTCGATTTGTAAATACTTTTCACAAACACCATTGTATCACATGAGGCATAAACTAAGTTAATTATAAGTTTTTGTTTTTCTACGAGAGTGCACCGAGATACATCACCGAGTGTGGGACTCACCGAAGGCTCCTCCGATACTACACCCACTAAAACACGTGCCTCGTTTATTAACCCGCAGTACCAGCCCGCGGAACTGTTTTTCACATTGCTTCAGGCTAGGGTCATATGCGTCCTCTTCATCTCACCTGATCTTGCTTCACCCCCTTGAGCTCTTCTCTCTTGACTCATCTCTGTCGCGACTTTATTTTGGCCTCCTTACATCCAGTAGTTTGCCCGAGCTGATGTTGCAATCCCCAAATCCTGCAGCAGGTCCGAGGGCCCTGCATACCCAAGATACCGGAAGTTCCGCGACTACCTATTCGGTAGCTCGTCATTCCCATGCAGATATGCCTCGTATTGGCTCTAGGAGTGTGTACGGTACGACTTTTGTTGGGCCCCATTAGCCGTCCTCTCCTGCTTGCCCTTGTGCGGTGCCGAGAGCGCGGTCGAGAGCGCGGTCAGTGCTCGCACCGCATATTCGGCCTCCATCAGCAAGTCAATGTTCCTAAATTCTATCGAGTTACCTTGCTCCCTTCTGCCCAACCCCTCTACTGTCCCGAGTAAAAAAAATTAATACCCAAGCAACAGGCTTTAATTTCCACCACTCGAGATGCTCGATTTTCTCCCGCTCCGCTAAGTGAGATAGCACTTCCTTTACCGCACAGCTGAGATAAGCGGCTTATTCCTCCCACCAGATGATACAGCAAAGTATTCAGAACGTAAAGTTTTTTCGATCGAATTCTTCCTTGCAAGGTCCAATTTTCAATTATGCAAAGTACGTAATCAACCTTAGAATATATTACGTATATTTTAAATAGTGTGATAGAAAATATGAATTTGAACCAAAAAACTGTTGGGTTGGACAATACTAGATGGAATTCGATCAATAAAACACCATCCATTAATTCTAATGTATTTTCATAAAAACGTTTTTTTAACGAGTTATTCGAATAGTTTACTACGGAATATTTGTTACTCAATCGCAGTGATACCCTTAATAAGAAACACATATAGTCGTCTTATTTAATTAGCGTAATGAAAAAAAAATTGTTAACTGCATAAATCTTAAATACCTACCTATACCACCTATACTTACCTGAACAATTTATTTTTATGTGAAAAACAATGAAAAATTGATATAGCTATTGGTTTTAACATCATTCTGGCAACAAATTTGAAAAGATCGATTCCGAAAAACCTTGTGAATGCATTTTGTGCCAAAAATCTATCACGTAATATTCATCGCTAATTAGCTTTGAAATCAAAGCAAAATTTTAATTAAAATTTACGATGTGCTTAGCAGCATACAATCTCTTCGATTATTTATATATATATATATTCACTGTTAGAAAATGTTTCAGTTTCTATAAAAAAATATACGATTACTTTTAATGGAGAAGCCATCAAAATTCTTACCCGCAATCAAGCAATGAGATTTTCAAATTCTCAGAAGTAATTTAAGTACCGCTTGTAAAAATGAAAATAGAAAATGAAAACCTTAATCAATAAACCCAGGTCGTTCAACTATGGTTACCATTTCCTTTTTTACGGAAGCACCCGTTTTCCTTGCATTATTATACAACTCATCTAAATGATAAAAAAGAAGAGGTATAGCTTAAACGACACAAGCCATATAGAAAAACGCCGCACGCGGAACAATCCTAAGTAATCGTCCTGAAAAGTGAAAAGCAAGTATGGAATTCATTCAGCTCTCCGCGGTGTATAAACGACAGTCGTGGAGCAAGAAGTGAAAAAGCACAAAGTAAGAAAGAAAAGAGAGAGAGAGAGAGAGAGAGATAGATAGAGAGAGAAAGAGTAAAAGGAAGAGGGCGATAACGAGTCGTCGACCATGCATTATATATACATATATCTATATGTGTGTGGTTGTAGTATGTGCACTAGTCCTCTCGAGTAGAGCCGTAGGAGAAGGAAGCAAGAAAGAGGAAATAACAAAAAGTTGAGGTATTTAGAGAAAAGGAAAAGATGAGCCGCCGGAGAGGCAAGCAGCTGAATACAAGAGAGAGAGAAAGAAAGAGCTGACGTTTAGGAGCTGAGCTGTGGAATAGAGGGTCCAACGGGAGCGTCCTCTCTTCTCTCTCTCTCTCCTCTCCTGTCCCTCTCCTCTCTCTCTCTCTCTCTCTCTCTCCAGCTCGCAACCGGCGGTTCACGCTGCTGCTGCGGTGCGGCGGCGGTCGTGTCTCTCCCGCGAGCTGCGAGCTGCGAGCGGCTAAAGGAGAAAGAGAGCAGCGACGAGCGCCTCTCTCTCTCTCTCGCTCTCTCTCTCTCACCTAAGCGCTGTACACGACTGACGCGTGCAGCGCGCACACTTCCTACCAGTCAACCTCTGGACATCCACCTGCGAGGATCGCGGAGGTGCTCGACCCCCCTCTCGATACATATACGCTATATATCGTACGCACACGGAGGCCAAGCACATACAGAGGCAGGAGCGATAATAGGCGAACCGGTGTACGAGCCAGTGACATGAGACTGGTGCGCGTCGTGTGACCCACTTCTCTCTCTCTCTCTCTCTCTCTCTCTCTTCCTCTCTTTATCTCTTCCGGACTCTCTCTCCCTCTCTCTCTGCCCTTCGTGCTGTTCTATACTTTACTATTTGTTTATTTATTGGCTGGCTCGCGATAAGAGTCGTCGGTTCGGTATATACACGCTCGAGATCGCGCTGGTTATCGTAAGGGGGTTATATCCTGTGCCGAGGAGTGAATCGACGAGTTGGACCGACGATATCGCCTGCAAGATGACGAGGATAGGCTTCTTTAGGGTGAGTAACGATCGTTGCTTTAAAGTTTTGTTCTTTCTTGAGCGATTGCGAGGACTAATTAATATATATATTGCACGCTTTGAACGCGGATAAGCTTTCGAGGAATCGAAAAGAATGATTTGCCCGTTGGGAAACTCGCGAAACGTGAATCCATCAAAGAGATCGAGTGACCGTCCTTGTGCGATTTTTTTTTTTTTTTTTTTTGGCGCATTGACATTTTCCAAATATAAGAATTAATTTTGTGGCATCGGTAGTATTTTTAATAATAGGTACTTCGTTATATTGTGTACCGGAATTCGTCAGCTTACTTTAAACGAGTTACATTATTTATTTTAAAAATTTTGCTCCGTATCGAATTGTAATTAACGCTTAAAAATTTTAGTTATACCTAATATTTCATTCTAACGAATGAAGAACGCTTCAACTTAAACCAAGAAAACATAGGTTTTAATTCAGAAATTTGTAAAATATAAAAAGTGCACAGGGTAGAAAATGTAAAAAATTGAGCAATAAGAGATCCTTATAACAGAACAGTCAAAAATATTTAAAAATAAAAAGCATTCAAACGGCATCGAAGAATCGCACGTTATAGTTCATCCAATCATTAAAAAGAATCAACGACTCAATCATCCGTACAGCTATATACGCATAGAATGGGCCCGCGATCGCGCCGAACCCTGCACGGAAGAATCGGCGCAAAAGTGCAGGGTCTGCTGCCGGCGCAACGAGCCTAAGCGCTGATGCAGAAGAGCAGATATATATATATATATATATCGCTCGCGAGATGTATATATCTAAGTCGTTGCGCGCGCTTCAAGTTCGCAAAGTGATATAACCGAGTCTCGGGAAAATCGGATATATCTCGGAGCAAGTAATAGCTGCGTTCGGCCGCTGCGAGATCCGCTCTAAACGGATAGTAAACTTGGAGATAAAATCGGCGCTGCCGCACAACAGAGAGAAAAGCAGCCCCTTTTCTTCCTCTCTTACCTCCTCCGTCCGATTACCCGTCGTCTCGGCTCAGGCCAAGGGAAGCTGCCGCGGCGAGTTGCAGCTATACATACACATATATATATATATATATAGACCCTCGATATAGAGGCTGCTGTACACTCATCGTATAGGTGAAATCGCTCTCCGGGAGGTGCTTCTGCAGCGCTCGCGATGCACCGAGATTATCCGAGAGAATGATCGACCGCGATCCACTGCTCCAAAGCGATGCTTATATATATAGCGAAGGACTAGTGATGTTAGCGTGGTGTATAACCGAAGGGCACTTGGCTCAGCAGGTATTATGCCACTCGAGCGCATTTATGCGGCCCATCGCGAGGATTTAGTTGGAACCCCGGGTTATATGCTCGTCTTTCGGTGTGCTTCCATTCGGCGGATTAGCTCGAGTGTTTGTTGTTCGAGGAAAGTGATCTTTCCGACGATAATACGCTACTTTAGAGATGCTTAGAAGTAGCAGAAGACTGCGTGAGTTCAAGTTTACTGTATAGATATTATTAGATATGCGAGATGCTTTATACCATTGCTGTTAATGGTAACAAACTCAAATAGAAAATATACGAACACTTTTATTACTATACAAGTTCTTTGAATTTTATTAAAAGCCGAGAGATTTTTTAAGATCTTTGTATGTTTTAATTTTTGCAACGATATGCAAGTTCAAACAAAGCACAAAAATATAAATACAGACTACAAAGTGAGCATTCGATAAATCGATGGAATTCATAAGCTGTGTATAAAAACAAAACATTCCTCCTTAATTCAAAGCTCTCGGTCAGCGCGCTCGGCGTCTCCGATTGTTCACGGTCCACGACCGCGCGGCGGACGAGGCGATAATCAAATATCCATTATGAAATAGACAATGGAGCGTGTAACTCTTACATCAAAGGTAAATCGCTTCAAGATCACGAGGCAATCCCTCGAGCCGCGGTGGGTGAAAAACAAAAGCAGCGTTACGCAAGGAGGGCCGCGGTTATACTCAAAGCCATCCCAACACGAGATCGTGCATCGTCTTACGCGCGCCCGCTATAATATGCATATAAGCGCATGTACAAGCCGAGAGCGGGGAGATAATAATTCATGGATCGATGGAGTCTGTAGCCACCGAAATGCCGGGATGCGTATACCGTTATGGCGCATTGCAGTGTACATTGTGTACGCACTTCTCGGAGGGATGAGCCGCATTCTGTACGCACTCGCTCTTGTACTTCTCTCGCCTTCCGATTCTCAGCTCTCTTCTTTTGCTTCTCCTCCCGCGCGGCTGCCTCGCCTAATGCCCAACTCCGCCCGTACACATATATATACCTGTGATACCGTTAGAGTCTCGTTCGGGTATAATACAGATGCAGAGAGGATGGACCATCGTCGGCTCGTGTTTGGTGCGCGTGAAATCGAAACGAGCGGAGCGCGCGCACGACGATGATTCGACTCCTCTCTCGCCTTGTCGAATGTATATCCGTCACGGGGATTTGGGACTTTGATTACCGTACGCTCGGGATACCTGCCTATACGCGACGGTCTTCTATGCTTCTGGAAACTGTTCTTTACGTGTTTACGCCTTGTGCCTTGGATAACTTCCGAGGCAGCTCCGCGCATACGTTTCTCCTGTTTATATCTCTTGCATTGTTTTTAACGCTAAGTGTGTATCTTGGTATTTAAATATCTGAAAATTTGTTGCGATGGAGTACTCGTTCGGTATATACTTATTTACGCGCATATGCCAATCAGAAGGTGTAGGTCTATTAAAATCTGCAGTTTATAACCATATTATGAATCGAAATTCATTGATTCTCTTGAAACCCTACTGTAATATTGATACGTGATATTGCAGCGATTAAATAAATCATTGATTTAACCGGATCATTTTTAAAAAGCTCAATCTTAATTATATTTATTGGATCTTAAAATGATCGATATATTATCAAAGAAATGAGATTTTCAAAAATTTACAGAGACACAATATATAGTAAAACTCCTGCGCGTTCTCTCCATCTATAAAGTTTTATAATAAACTCTATAGCGTATGTTTCACTGAATAAAGCTCGAAGATTAATAATTTACTATTAAACATCTCAGGATTTCCGTATATGAATTTAATACATAATAAGAGATTCGTGCCTCATTACCGCCTTATGAATGCAATGGCAAAGGCAATTATCGCGCAAACTGGCAAAGGAGAGAGTTATCTTTTTATTGAAAAGTTGCAAGTTCCGTTATAGGCTCGCCGCAGACGAGATACGCGCGACCAGGCGATAATCACGAGTTAATAATTTTTAACCGCTACGAAGCCACATTTTTGCGCCGCAACAGCCGCCGCCGCCGCCACCGCCGTTGCTCCACACACATACTAGTATCTAAACACTTGTTACTTCTCATGTCCTACATCTTGTGCAGCGCTTTGCTTCGTCTTATATCTATCTTGCGGCGCGCTGCTGCTGCTGAGCATTCAATTTTTGTCACTTTTATTTTCACGTGATTAGAAAATGATTTATTCGAGCCGCGCGAGCTCAACTTTTCACCGACTCCGCGTTATTTATGGAACGCTGGCGAAATCAACTGCTAATTGATAAATTATAAATAAATTTACTTCCGAGTGCTTTGAAGAATTAGCGTCGCTCGTCTCACATATGTTGGGTACAGCAGTTTTACGGTGTGAAAAAATCCGAAAGCTCGTAAAGTTTATGGAATGCAGCCGGGCTTAATTTTATGCATTAATATAATCACAATAAATTTCACTTGTTACAATGCAAAAATCCATAGCGTCGACTAGATTTATTGCTTCATTGTAAAACTATTCGCTTTAGATCATTTTGTAGTAGCTATATATAAAATAAAGTGTTTCGATTAATTATTACATTTAAATAAAATAATAGAATAGTTTTATCGTGACTGATGAAATAGCCAACGGTCCAGGCATTCCCGAGGATTGAGCCGACGAACGGGAAAAGGAATACAAAAAATAAAAAAAACAAGATACTGATACGATAACCAATAATAACGGTTGAGTCTTCTTTGAGTCATTTATATCTGTTCCTTTTTTCGCATACCTAGCATAAAAATATTTATCATTATACTCATTGCGATATTTTGTTTGTATTTGTGTCTATATACCGTAAATATAAAGGCTTATAACTATAACATTTATAAATCTGTTAAAAACCATTCTCTTGGTTGAATGAAATTATTTCCATTATTTTTTTATTTGCATTCAATGATACGTACAAGACGATTAGACAAGTAATTAATATATTAATTTTTAGAGAACAAAATTAGGTGAATCCTGCGTTTTCAACTTTATTTTTTACAAAATTAACCATATTAAAAGATTTTATGTACATGCTTCTCAAGCAAAGATTGTTTTTTAAAATTAATTTTTAAAACTATAGCTTACAGTGCATATTATTATCTGCTGCCGAGGCAAAGATGCATTGTTTTCACTACATAGAATACGATGATTCTCATAACCTGGAATTTAAAGATTAATGAAGTGAACTTGATATTCTTGAGCATAATATTACTGAGAATCAATGTGTCTTGAGGGGAGATCGGTGCGTCCCCCCTTCTCAATAGTTTGTAGTTTCAAGTTTAAAAAAAACGATAGGTCAAATAAGCCTCATCTTGCACAAAATGATTAATTATATCAAGCACTATGGCGCTCAACTCCGGATATTAAACTCAAAATTATAAATAATAAAGTTAAATAGGCATGTTCATAATTTTGAGGTTAACTTTCAATGCATAAATGCGGCCTACTAGTTACAAACTTGTATAAAAATGACTAATCATGTCCACTTGCACAGGATTATTTATTATACCGAGAACTTTGACGCTCAAGTCCAAGTATTCCAGACCTTCCCTTAACAGGCATCCCTTAGCTGCACACTTGTGTCTTATATTATGATGCGTTTCAATAAACTATTCCCACGTAATAACACGGCTAGTATTGTACTACGATTAGCCCGACGAAACTATCACCCCTACTAACTATACATATAATATATCAGCGTACGCGCGGTATATAGTTTACGAGTTACGCAATGTAATCGCAAAAGAAAATTGACTTATTTAGCCTTACAAATTATGTCCCATCGGAGTGAAAAATCAGCCGCTTCGCCAAAACTCTAAGCGCATTCATTGATGATACGCGAGATGTATGGATGCGATCCAAACCGCGTGAAGCAAATCACACACATAGAACAAAGGGGTCGCGCGAGAGATATTCCGCGGGGAATCGCAATACGCATCTCACGGGGCGATCCGTTACGGCGCTGCGGATAATGCAAATTTGCGAGCGGTCGTCGAGCGCGCGGCCAATTATCCGGCACATCGCTCGGGATTAGCGCAGCGTGACTTGCGTGCGAAAATCCACTTTTTGCCAGCCAGCCGTATCTCAGCTTCGCAGCCGTTTCGCAGCTCTTTTATATACTTATTACCCATCTCGTCCGTGTGCGCTCTTGTCTTGTCTTTCAGCTGTACCGCGTCTTGTCTTTCTTCCGCGCGACTCGAGGGAAAGAAAAAGAGCCGCTGCTGCGCTGCGCCTGCATGTGGACGCATGCCGGCCGTGCTACTTGCACTTGACCGGAAAGATGCACTCCTGGGTTTCACTCTACGGAAGAGCGAGGATTTTTGTTGAAAGATGCTGTGTGCAGTGTTCCGAGTCGCATGCTTTTGGATTTCGTTCAATATACATAGTATACCGTCACGCCTGGAATCCCTTATGCCAATAAGGCAGCAATCATTTTCTCCTTACATCTATACAGTATAATAGAACCGATTCAAATTCCTGCTACAATTGTATTTTGATTGTTATTATGTACAATCTACTTCGTTAATATCCATTTTGTATTTATTATCTTTTGCAATTATTTGATATAGGTTATAATGTCGAATTTTTATCAGGAATTGTTCCCATATTTAAACGGCAGTTCAGGCTTTCTTTGCTGTTTCTTGGATAAATCAATTCACTCACTATTTTGTCCACTACGAAGTACATCGTTTTCATGGTATTGTTTACAAAAGAGAAAGCTTCTTTAAGCAAATGGCGCTGCAAAATGCTGTTGAATAGCTTCTAATCTGCGAGGAAAAAATATTATTATAAGATTTCTAGTTGCATTCTATATAGCTCTGTAGAATTTGTTATTTGCACTGCATCGAGTCGTGTAAAAGATAAATCGGTATCCGATCAAGTAAAATCAGTTAATTTACTACAGAGGACAAATAAAGTGAGCGACCTCTGAAATTCCATTATACAGTTGACAATCCCAGCCATTATGATTCGCATGGAAAATAGTCTCAGCCCTACCATACTTACTAGTGAATAATGGGCTATTCATATTTGAGTGCTTCGTTGCAGGTGATATGATGTTATGGAAAGCAATTTTACAATCCTAAAATTTAGAGATAATTTAATCCGCTCACTCTGATTCTCCACTGTAGTGAACCTGCATCTTTTTTGGTATAAACGTGATTGAAAACACTCGTTGCTTGGTGTTCATATATTCAAATTAATTTTTCGATTGCATTACGAGTCAATTATGTTCTTTAATAAATAAATAATTGACTCGTAATGCAACCGACAAAATGAATTTGAGTGTGTGCATCTTATTTGTTTAAAACGTATCTAGTCTAAGCGTAATCTATTATTTTCTGATTGTCAATAGTATCATTCTGATTACTAACAATTCCAGATTTTTTTAATGACTAGAAAAATTTCTGTAGATAGTGAGAGTTTATTGTAGTATTAATTAAAATATCATTTTTATTGTAATACATAAGAATAATGAAAGTAGATTTTATATATATATACGGAGATCTGGCATGATTAAAAATATTTCTAATGGATAAGGAGTCGGGTACATGACGATACTTTGATATAAATTAATTATAATGGTTTTATAAATAAAATATTTTCTGTAAAATTCATAAAATTATTTTTAGTATCTTTAATACACGGAGAAAAAGGATGTAGCAATATTTATGATGAATATACGAAAAATTACTATGTTGCGTACCAAAGCTGTGATATACTCATTTTATGGAGATTTTTCTTATATTCATAACAAATATTACTATGGAC
>UELU01148166.1:142463-167446 GCA_900490025.1 Megastigmus dorsalis
ATGGAGATTTTTCTTATATTCATAACAAATATTACTATGGACATAGTAATTTTGGCTATAAATTTCTATAAAAATTGCTATGTTGAATAGTAATTTTTGTTATAAACATAAGAAAAATCTCCATAAAATGAGTATTGCACAGCTTTGGTACGCAACATAGTAATTTTTCGTATATTCATCATAAATATTGCTACATCCTTTTTCTCCGTGTAACGTAATAAAAAATTTACCAATCACATATACTATACATAAATTATATACAATATAGAACATAGCGTTTGAACATAAATCTGCAATAATATAAATAGAAAAGTATTGGTTAACAGGTAAACGATATCCTATTCTAAATCGTATAAAAGCTAACTGAATAAATTAATTCAATCGACAGTCGCGTGCGTTTTTGTGAAAATTTCACTATAGTTTCCCTTTGCTTTACGAGAGAAATTGGCCCCGCGATCAGGAAATTAAATTTGTCCCATTTGCGAAAAACTTTTTCCCCTAAAATGGTTGTAGCTGGATTTTCACTATTACCACCTGGCCCTGATGCCGCGCCGAGTTCTCTTCGCGAAGAAATTTAGAGAGTGCGTTTTATCTCGTTTTTACATCCGCGTGCGAGGCTATTATCTTATCCCCCGGCGAGGAAATCGACGCGGGGTGTCTTCTTTCTTTTCACCGCGGAAGCGAATGAAAGTTGTCTTGTTATACTTTCTGTTTTTGGCGAGGAAACTTTTTGCATGTGTGCCGATAAAAACGTGCTAACGAGCATTTCTCCGCGGTTTTACTTTGATCGTCGCTCTGCCCCAATTTTCACTTTCGCACCTCGTGATATTTCAATTCGATTGATTCAATAAATCTATTTAATTATTCTCGGCACGTTACGTTATATATACTGTTCTTTGAGACTGGCGCATTAGAAAATTATATCAGAATAAATAGTAAAAGTTAAGTTATTAGTGAATCTGAATGTATGAAAACGAAACATGAACTTGTATAATTAAATTTAAATTACATAAATTTTAATTATTTTATTTTAAAAAATATTTCCTTAAAACATATATGAAAATTTAAAATACTATAAATCGAAAACGAGCTTTTATCCTACAAAAAGAGGATTAATGAAAAATCTTTTCGTAATAACGAGAATTCCTTTGATAAAAAAAGATTTTTTCGTACTTAATTTTTATAGACTACTCTATAACTCCTACTTAAAGTAACATTTAAATAATAAAGTTTTAGAAACAAAAATCTACGAAAAGAGAATTAATGTGAGTCTGGAGGCCTACCATAACACAAAGGGTTAAGGGGGTGTCAAAGTCCTACAATTATTAGAGATAATTTTTTATATAATAGAAATAATTTTATTTAAGAAGTTTTTTTTCAATACTAAAAGGATTTCCTTTTTGCATGGGTATTTGGGGAGGAGTTCTTTTTGCGATAAAGAGATAATTTTTTTCACTGTTTATAATAACTTTTAAGTTTATAAATATTTGGTGATCGGTATAAACTTAAAAATTAAATAATCCCTTAAAAATCTTATCGTACATACAAGATTTCAAACATTAAATTTCGTACAATCAGTGTATAAATAAAAGATAATAATTTTCAAGTAAAATTATGCTTAAGTATATCATTAGTATATAATCAGTTTCCAATTATGAAAAATGATTTATATTTAGACGAATGTTACATTTAATTAAAAAAAAAAATTTAATTGGTAAAATAAGTCAAGAAAGCTGCCAAACGCGTATTTAATATCCTTGACTATCAAGAAGTATACAGAACGGAAAGGAATAATATCCCGATAATAGGGCAATATAACCGCCTCGCTAACCTGAATCATCAATTAATAAACGCTTTCGCGTAACGTCTCGCTCCTCTATAACCTCTTGCATAACGCCTTGAGTAATGCAAGAGGAAAAGAAAAAGATGCGCGGAGAAGAAAATTACACCGGCGAAGAAGCTGCAATACCTATAACGAGCTGCAGCCGAGCTGCAACGGCACGAATTACACTCTACCTACTACCGACTGTTCCAAATCTCGCGCGAAACAGGAAGTTGAAAAGAAAGAGGCTCGCGCCGCTCGCCACCGAACACTGGACTATCCCCGTCGCTGCTGCTGCTGCTGCTGCTGCTGCTGCTGCTGCTGCTGCGACAAATTTCCTCCTAATGATGCGGTTTAGCGACGAACCAGGTGAAACACGCCTCTATATCGCGCGAACTAAAGCTCGCCCAAGTGAAATCGAGGTGAACGCTAAATTGTTCGCGACGTTTGACTCCGGATGGACAAAAACGTTGACTGCGAGCCAAGTCCCATTGTCTTGTGGCTAAATCAAATTGATTATTTTCTTGACGTCCGATCAAATTCCATGAGAGGTTCTATCTTTAGGGAAATTCATCCAGAAAATTATGGCGCAAAAATTTATTGTTTTTTTGTAACAATCATTAGGCCCTGGCGCAGTTTTAGATAGGACCGATGACCAAAATCCGGAGAAAAATACTTTTGTAAATTCGCATTTTAACACGCGTCTTACGGGAAATACGAAAAAATCATTGGTTCTGATGATATATCTTTTTAGAAATCGTCAAGAAGTTAATAAAGAACACATGTTTAAAGAATATCATCTTATTTATCATTCAAAGTAAAAAACAAATAGGTAATGAGATATTTAATAAAGCAGTTGGAAAAATAACTGGTTATGCGCCTCTTCTCCGATAACTACTCTGATCAATAAAGTTTTATATATTTTATTAATTTAATTTAAAAAAATTTATACTTCCATAATTATCAATCTATTAGTCGTTTTAAATGAAATTATCATTTTCGGAACAAGATTTATGAATACTGAAAGCACATTTTTTTCACTTCTTTATATAGTTCTTCAATTATAATTGACTTCGTAATACCGATAGAAATTCCTTAACTGTTTTTATATGCAAATTAATTATACGTACAAACAAAAATAAACTATATAGAACATTCATAAAATAATATAAAGTGATCGTAATATGATTATATAGATTATGGTATAATAAGGTGACTACGCTTTCTGATGACATGTATTAGTTATGGGATTGTACCTTTTTGGTTCACAGATATTAGGTGAATCGTAACATATGAAGACATTTGTCTAAATGTATAATGTAGTTGCATTTCTTTATATAATTTTCAAATTACACATTTGCATCAATTGTGAAATCACATATTATACGTGATGCATAGATGATGGGGCAAGCCGAGGCAAGCAATACCTAATATACCTCGTATTCAAGCTTTAATATACATTTTTTGGTTGAATAAAATTTCAAAATTTAAAAATAAAATATTTACTATTTTAACGAGCTTCGAGACAAGCATCGCATAAAGTTTAAATAAAATGCCTGCCTTACTTTAGACTGGCACTATATACTTAATATTTGAACATCGAACATCGTAACAACATTTTCCTCCAGTATTTTTCTGCAATGCAAATATTTTAAATTTTGAATTCATACAAATTCATTGATCGTCATTGTACTATCCCATACACAATTTCCAACAATTTCTTGGTGTACGAAGGGATTTGGAAGCATATCGCTCATTCTCAATTGTCCAAAAATACGTCCACTCCCCATCCGCATTGTTTCCGCATAGCAAACTCGCTTTCCGCACGAGCTTGCAAAACACCGCCAGGTACTCATTATCCCTGCACCTCAAAATATCGGAACACTCCACAGTCGTGCACCGCAACGACTCGGAAGCGACGACGAGCCCCTAATCTCTCCGCGTTCCCAGCAGTTTTGTATATGCAGCCATCAGAGTATACATACCTAATAGTTTTCGTGCAGGAGCGCGCGCGCGAGAGGCATCGCCGAGTATATATATATATATATTATACCTACAGTGTCAAGAGCGCGGCGCGGATTTGCACGTGCGCTGCAGGCGACGCGCGACTATACGGCATATCGCCGTCGGTCCATGACACCTGTTACGGTCAACGACCAGCCTTGCTCGAGAGCGCGCCAACGCCGTCTCTCTCTCTCTCTCTCTCTCCCGCACGCTCGCGCACCTTTAGGCGGCTTCTAGGAAATCGAGCTGCTCCAAGGCTACTCGGGCTAGGCGTTCACTCGCTCCTCTCTCTCTCTCACTCCTCTCGCGGCGCGCGTATAAATTAACGAAAACTCGCGCAGGCTGTTGCCCTTCTCTCTCTCTCTCTCTCTCTCTCTCTCTCTCTCTCTCTGTCTTCCTCTTCTCTCTTGCGCAGTGCTTCTTTTCTCCTTCCATCGTGGGCAGAGCGCAGGCCCTCTTTTCCTTATAGTCACGCGGCTCTCTCGCGGCTTTTCTCACTTCTTGTAGGTACCTATAGGTATACTCTCTTTTTGGGAGCCTGTTTTTGTGCGTGTAGCCGCGCGCGCGCGCCGGGATTACGAGATTGAGATGGCCGTTGGGGAATGCACGCGTTTTGTTTCCATGTGCCGCGTATGCACGAGGCGACGTATCTCTGTGCCTGGAATCTGGATTATTGTGAGTGCCGCCACTGCCGAGGCCACCGCGGGACTCATCGTCGGGTACAGCACGCATATTGTGCCGACCACTGGAATTCGGGAGTTTTGTGGGTTTTTTTATTTCTTTTCTTTTGCGGCGAGTTTGAGAAAGTACGTCTGGTGCGGCTTTTGTTCCGAATCGTTGAGTATGCATATTATGCGTGAGTTCGATCTTGATAAAGCTGCGCGTATCGCCGCGCGTATATAATTATTTAATTAAGGCTCTTGATTGAAATGGAGAGATAACTATACAGATCAAATTATAATTGCTGTGCGAACTTAAGATACTATACGAGATACTGTATAGAAATCTGGTTTCTTCGGCTAGTGCTTCATTTTATTCATACATTTAAACTTATGCAACTCTTAATTATATAGCAGTAATTTTGTAATAACTGTTGTGGAATAATGAACTAATAACGAGAGAAAATTAAAACGTATAGATTCTGGCCTGAGGAATAGACGGTTGTTATATAGAGCAGTGCTTCCTTCACACCTAATATTAACCAACGGTATCGTAAACAAATAAAGGTGTATCGAATGTTAAAAGCATAAGTACTTAACGTAATAATTTGCAAGATTGCATTGTATGATTTAATCGATTTATTAGACTACTAACGCAATCGAATTCCATCGTATGCTTCAATGCACATACACGTTTCTTAAAAATTACCATTTACACGCAAAAGAAAAATGCATTTCCTATTTATGTATCTCAATTATTGTTACTATCTTAACTTCGATGTAGCGATACAATTTCTTTATAGAGATCAAAGTGCTTCAATAAAAAAATTATATAAAAAGAACTTTTTAAAAATGCGATACCGTGAAAGACGCATTCACATTTACAAAAATTTTTACGATACAAGTGCCGATTAGTTTGTACGCATAGTATGAATTTTCACAGTACTTTTATTTAATACCTATAGTGTGATTTACAATATTCGAATGGTAGGCATATCTATAATTCTCATTTCCACAAACAACTTTTACATTGCATAAAAACTCAATAACCCAAACCGTAAAATATTTAAAATCCGATTGTATTTCCTTCAATATTATTCTACACACCGGTTTACTCGAAATACACTTCAGCCAATCGGAGCGCGAGCAAGTTGAATGTGCACAAAATCGGATGTTAAATTTTCGGCAGTCCGGAAGTGCCGAGTCCGGATCAGGATACCTACCTATGCGTTGATACTTTTAATTAAAAATTGTTGCCTTAACTGGTATATCGCTCGGTGCTTTCACTCGTTTGGTTAGCTTCGTCTTCACTGTTCACGGACACACGACATAACGGAATTTATGTGGATCGCAACCCAGAAACCCCAAATTGTTCGGGACAAGTGCATGGTATCGAATATTTTCTTGTGATTTTCTCGTTTTCTTCAAATATTCTTTAGTTATAGCCTATGAACAAAAATTTGTATATTACCTTAATAGTTGATAAATTTTCAAAATAAATCGTTATATTTTAATTTAATGGAAAAAATAGTGCATAAATTATACGTTCCCTTCCGATTTGTCGATCGTACTTAAAAGAAGACAATAATATAATTAAAATTTCACGCTATGTATAGAACTTTAAAGAACGATGAGAATAACAAAGGCAATGAATACTCAAATTATCAGATAGTTTACAATTTCATCGTATAAGATTAGCAAACAGTCCGTATTCCGCGTTAATGGCCGCTCGTAACGCTACTCTGTATCGGCACACTCCGCCAGGCCTCCAACGAGTATATAAGGGAAAATATTTCTTACACGCTCGAAACGCTAAATCCACGAACGGAACACAGTAGAATGTGTGCACATTGAGCTTCCTACCCAGATGCGAGACAAAAGAGAGCCTCATCAGCTCGCCAAAATCAATTAGCCGTGCACGCACTCGATCGGCGCGCAAAAGAAAAACTTATTCCACTCCGTATTATGTGTACAACGGCAAATCCTCTCGTCCATACGACTAATGTAGTCATTGTCGGTGTATGTAGAAAACTGTACAGGTGAGGCCCTCGTCGTTCACTTCCCAACAACTGGGATGTGTAAGTATAATGCGATGCGTATATAACGGTAAGGTGAAAATTCAGGAGGGACGTCTCGGCTCTACCGCTTCTGCGGGAATTACGCAATTTCGCGACTTCCTCGACGCGCAATGTTCTCTGTGTCTGTGTGTGTGTGTGTGTGTATACCTTATACGAGCGAGCTAAGGTAATATATCTCGACGTAGTAGTCGGCGTACGTTTTCAGTGCTGTTTCATAGCGCTCGCGCGCGCGGAGTCTAGCTCTTGAAAACGGTAACGTATAATTTAGAACTTAATTTGCAGTAGCTGTGCGCGCGGCAACCCGTAGCAGCCAGCAACAGAGAG
Source organism: Megastigmus dorsalis (assembly GCA_900490025.1). Lineage (NCBI taxonomy): Eukaryota > Metazoa > Arthropoda > Insecta > Hymenoptera > Megastigmidae > Megastigmus > Megastigmus dorsalis. The sequence continues at coordinate 149,351 of UELU01148166.1, forward strand.
AAAGACTCGGCCGCTCCCGCTGCTGCTGCTGCATTTCGTCTAAAATAGTGCTTTGGCCTCTCTGCGCGTATAAGGCCCGAGTATATAGCTTCTCGGACTTTGCGAATAACTCATCTCGCGTTTTCGTACGTATAACATTGGTGCAGATGGAGCGAGTGCAGTGCCGTAAATTTCTTTATGCGTAACGCCTTATCCAATATTGAGCGATGACTGCGATCTTATCGGCAGCGTAAATCAAGCTTGTAACTAAATGTGAAGGAAATGGACGAGATATTTTTGACTAATGCGCAGAGAGAATAGCATCTAACGCACCTGCGCTATTACACCCGAGGTTTATATACCAAATTGTATCCTATATGTTTTTTTCAGAAATTTAGTGTATACTATATACCCGTTTAAAAGAGAAATTTTATTGACAATGCTTTCTCTTACGCATGAAATACTTACGTATACGCAATAAAGATAAAGTATTAAAATATTTCAGAAACGACTTATTGCACACATGCGGAGATGATTTGCATTGTTGAAAGAAAGCATTAAAAAGACAAGTTAATCAGCATTTAAGTTTAAACTGATTTTTAAGTTCATTATTGTTTTCTTCAATAATCGGTATAGTAATAGGCTTATACTAAAGGAAGAAGCTTCGATCTGAGTAAAAAGTTAAATTAAAAATACTTGATTAAATTAAATTCAAATCGGATTAAAATCTCAGAAGCATTTTCGAGAACATTTTTTCGCCTATGGTTAAAGTCATTGATTTTATTGCAGTAGAGAAATTCTTTTGACTGCACTACGTATTCTAAAGTAATGCATACAACAACACAATATTCCAATAGGACGACATTTCAGAAATTTCAACTAATTCGCTTCTACATTGCACATGCTACAATATAAAAAGGCCATACGCATGATTTTACGCGATATCGGAATTGAGCGCGAAACGAAAAGTGCACGTTCGAATCAGAGATTCGCGAGTCGCTCGCTGCACGAGTCAGCGCCAGAAATTCCGCGATAAAGACAAAAAAAGCCAAGTGCGGCGAAATGCGGGTCGCACATACATACATACTTACATATATACATATATGCATATGTACGCACGCGCGCGAAAAAAAAACAGGTTTGGTGCACGAGGCAGCGCCGGTGCAGACTCGCGCATAAACAGAGTCGCGGACGCACAGTTGCAGCTGCAGGCCGAAACGAAAGCAATAATAACTAAAAGGGAAAACGCTGTGGTTTGCAGATGTCCGGGTATTCGTGGCTAGCGTTACTGGGATTGGCGGTGGTGTCGGTGGCTTCGGGAGCATACGGGGCCAAGAGGTGCGAGGGCACCGGCCAGGGACTCAAGTACGTCTGGGGCGACGCGCTCACGGATTCCATGGACTGTCTAGGACCCAACAACATGCAGTACCCCACGTAAGTACCTTGGACGTGGCTTTGCAGCTTTCTTTCTTCCCGGCGTTTATCGTACACTTGTACAAGCAGGAGTTTCACCGGGCGACTGTATTGTTTCAAAGAATTGAAGACCGATCGAAACCTCGGTATACATTTACTTTTTTCTCTGCTATATAATATATTTAACTCGTAGCTTATGAAACAGGGAAAAATTGTAAATGCGGTTTACATATTTGCAAACACTGTACTTCTTATAACTGTATCGCTATTTCTATGCATACTATTTTTCTGCACAATATATAATTATATTTTCAATGTGAGAGTATAGGAGATTTACAAAAGAGCTATACACATTATTATACTCGTATACATAAAGATAATTGAAAAGATGTACGAGATGTCTGCAATGAGATACGAGCCGATGTGCATGGATTAACGAGGGGCCTGACAAGAGTATAAGCTTGAATCTTTTGCAGAGCGGCGATCGCGCGCAATTTGAAGAACGTCTGGTCGGGTAACAGCAGAACGGCCCGGCATTACCAAGCCCGCACGATAGATCCGGAATTAACGAGACAGGCGCTTCTCAACAACTACAGAGCGGCTCAGGGCGATTACAGTATAGCTGCCACCTCACGATCTGGTAAGAACGCACGGATATCCCCCTTTTGCCCCCTTTATATCCCTCTATATCCTCTCTCTTGACCTGAACTCCCTCGCAGGCTAGTCTTTTCAATATATTATAGAATCGAAAAATATGATCCATGCACGTATAAAGCAGCGAATATTGCATTCTCGAAGCGATTCGGGCTTCAAATATACCGCGTCGACATCGTTGGAAAGTAGGATATAAACTCTTTTTTCAGAGCCAACAGCTAAAGTTTTAGCCCAAAGGCCATGATAAAAGTGATATTTAACGAGTTTGAGGAGTTGGCGTGTGTTATTTATACTCTGCAGTGTGTACAGTATCCTCGAGCGATGTGTTAGCAACATAGTACAGCCTCTTCCTCTAGCTGGCAGCGCGTGTGCATTCGCCGGTATTAGCGCGGCGAATGCGATGGGAAAGGCGGCGTTGACTAATTTCATTTTCAAATTTGCAGCCCACTGTTGTTTACGATATATACGCCGCAGCCCCGATCGAGCACACACACACACTAAAAGCGCGGAGAATGTATGAAAGGAAAAATTTGACCCTCTTATATTTTGCCGCGGCGGTTATGAGAAGTGGACCGCGTTAACGTGCAGCTTAGCGCTAAATTGCCGTTGTGTGTACCTATACTCGCAAGCTTTTTGGGATAGGCGACAAAAAGTTTGATTGGCATAATCGCCGCATTGCTTTCACTATATAGGTATATAGGTAAACTCGATAGCTGACGAAGAACGGGCACCGCGCGGTGCAACGTGTTCGATACGTCGTGATATAACTCGCGCGAACTGCTGCTGCTGCTCCTGTCTCGCGGCGATATTTTGATATGTACAGAATATTGCCCCGGCCGCGAAAGTAGATCAGGTACGAGTTTGGCGAGACAGCCGTGTGCTCTACTCGCGATCTCGAGAGTGAACTTTTGGAATACGTATATATAATAGGCGAGGATCTTTAACGGTACTCGGAACAACTCCTATTTTTGACTACAGCGTCGATGCCTTGTGGGCGATTGCGATCGCTGAGTAGGTGACGATTCGCCGTTGGGAATTAAATGTCCGAGAGAACGAAGCCAAATCGGATCGAGGAGAAAAAAGTATTGGAAGCAAAAGACGAGAAATTCGAGTCGCGTGGCCGGCATTAGGCCAGCGAAGTTGAGGAAGTCGGGGGCCGCGTACACGCGCAGCTTTCACGCGGACGCCGCGCACGCACGAACGACAATAGCGATCGAGCCACTGCCGCTAAGTACACGCCTTTCACAATATCGCTAATTACAGCGCGCGCCAAGAGGCCATAAGCGCGCGAGTCCGAACAGGATTCCGAAAGTTCAAGTTCAAGCTGAAGTTCCCGCGCGCGATAGTCCCCCTCCAACGCGCACATATATACGGCTCGATACGCACTCGAAGCGCGCGTCGCGATCGCTGATGGATATGCGCGCAAAGTTCGCGGCTACTCGCTCGTTACGGTCGGCGGCTGGTGGCTGCGGCGTTCAATTATTGAAAATTGCACAGGGGGCGCTCGGGGCGTTGGAAGAGCTCGGTGCACCCGAGAGACTGCAAGTGGGCCGCCGCGCGGATTCTCCACGAGCGAGCGACCGAGAGAGGACGCAACAACGGAGCCGGCTTCACGCGGGCGCAGACGCAATCTTGATTATGCAGCTCTGTCCTTATGACACGAAAACCCGCTTCGCGCTCTTTTTTTTCTTCCATGCCGCGAGCGTCGTAGATGTCTCTCCTCTCTCTCTCTCTCTCTGTGTTGCTGTCCCTCGCGGCTCTCGCGGAAATTGACCGACCTCGAATCCTCTACACGGCGGCGGCGGCGGCGCACTGCACGGCACCCGAGACAGGCTCGCGCGCCAGCCTATTATATACAAGTGCATGTGTGCATCTGACGACGCCGCCGCAGCAGCCGCCTCTTGTGCTGTGCAGGAAATTGCTTCTTCTTCTTCTTCTTCTTCTTTTATTTTTTAACGAACATCGCGTGTTTTTGTTTACATTGGCTCGTTAGCATGTATATCGCTAATGGTGATTTATCCGAGGGGTCTGGCTCGCACAACACGAATTTTGTGGGATAATGCTTGGCCGCGGGTTATCGAGCCGTATTATAAGTGTGTCGCCTGACATTGTTTCATGCCGATGTGAATTGTAACTCGAGACTTATTCTATATATAGCACACGGAATAGATTTATCGAATTATGATAAAGTAAGGGTATAAAAGTGATTGGATACGAATATACAGTTGGTCTTGCTAAACTCCGCTGTTATCTACTTATAGTATGTGCGGCATCAAGAACTGCAGTCTAATTCTTGTATTTATTTACGATCTATCTTTTCATTGGCTTTTTGTTGGTAGATATTTTAAAATAGTAGATAACTTACTAAAGGCAAGTTTTATTTTTTTTTAAGTGTCATGAAAAAAGTACCTACATCTTTTTTCCTAAAGTATACATTTATATATAATACACTGAGAAAAAAAGATACTTCATGCAAGCAGAATCCACTTGAATTAAGAAGAAAATAATTTTATTTCGGCACATAAATTTTTTGTGTAAATATTTTGTTGAAAAGATTTTGTCTTTCAGAAAATAAATTTAATTTTAAAGACAAACGCTCTTTTATTCGAGCGGGGGATATCACTTGTAGAATTTATCTACTTTTGCAGTAAGATTTCATTTTGCAACAAGCGCGTAATCTTTTTGCCGGCCGTATGTTGGTTTAGAAGGAAGAGTTTTTTCTGCTAGAAACAAGAAAACCATAATTTAGAAAGGAGAACCCGGTTACTAGCTACAAGTAGATTTTATCATACCGTACGTGGATGTCTCACAAGCAGATTATTCCTCTTGCGAGCAGTATCCATTTTTCTCAGTGCATAAAACTCGTGAACGAATGAATTATGAAGACACAATAAATGAATTAACAATTTATTCAAACTCCTTTATAACGCACACGTATACGCAAGCTTCCTTTATCGCAATTAATCATAATTACCAAAGAAAAAGTCTTAATGTCCCGTTGACCTGAGCAAATATCCACTTGTATCGTACGCGGAAAAATGATCTAATATACCGGTAAGTGAATGACGCTTATTGGTTTTTCTTATCCGTGCACCGGTGCGGTGTTCGATCATTAACGTCAACCGTTTTTCTCAAGATTTTTCCTCTTTCTTCAAAGCTATAATTATAGAGAACATCTTGCTATATATATATATGCACATATATGAAATTAAGCCGTTAAGTTGAATGTTTCAATCAGATGCAATCCCGTCGTATCCTAGAATTGTCTTTCTGGGCCATAAAACTTTTAATGAACCCTCTGCAATAGAGTGTAGCAATCAATTCTTTATCTTTTCAATATAAATTTAACACACAGTTGATTTATCGGTTCTTGAAATTCCACTCACCGCGTTATTTACATTTTATATGCACAATTATCGAAAATGATGGGAAATTATTAATGGTAGTTTACGATTGAATTTCATCGTCCCATAATAGCACATTAAAGTATATTATATACACGAGTATAGAAAGACTGCACAGCAGATCAAAGCTAAATATATCCCAAGTCCCACTGTTGTTGTCCCGCCACAATATCAGAACAGGAATTGAACGGTCATAAGACAGGAAAGCAATACAGCTCGATTGACCAGAAATAATTGGCCATTATTTCACACACACACGCACACACAAATAAACCAGTCATCCATGTATACGTGGCTGATTGAAAAAAAGCGAGGAAAAAGAGAAAAAGAGAAAAAGAAAAAGCAAAGAGTGCAGGTGCGTAGTATATGTATATATATATATATATATATATATAGAGAGAGAGAGAGAGAGAGAGAGAGAGTAGGCGACTCTTCTCTCCTCGCGAGCCAATACAGTTATCGGCTCTGCAGTGGCAGCGAGAGAGAGAGAGACGAGAGTCGAGAGCGCCGGCAAGCAGTGTATATACGTATAACGTAATAACGGGACACCGGGGAGTCGGGTTTCGAGTGTAATCGGCAGACGCGCGCGAGCGAGCTGCTGCTGGTGCTCCTGGCTTCTGATGCCCGCGGCTTGACGGACGATGGTATTTACCCTACGGCAGCTCTTGCAATCCCTGTTCGATTCGTATATACACGCTGCAGGCGTACAACTTTGTTTCTGATAAAGCCACCAGATCTACTTAGTCTTTCGCTCTTTAGACTTTTCCGTCGATCCGGCGTCAATTGGCGAATTTTTCCCGGTACTTTGACGCTTCGATGGATTTGCCGGCGCAAAAAACGCATCGGTAGACTCGGGCGGGGATCGACGATTGATCGACGAGCCTCTATATGTACAAAGCTGTGGTAATGAGCCTTTCTGCCGGCTTAGCCTTGGTTTTACCCCCTTTTTCCCTTTTTCGCTATGGCATTTGCTTTTCAACTGCAGTATAACCGAGGATTTCTCAAACGGGATGTAGAGGATGATGAATTGTTCCGCGGAACGAAACTTGCTTGCGGAGGGTTTGAAAAACCCGGACTCTTTTAATCTATTTTAAATGTGAAATTTACCAACCGGACGTCAATCGAACATTTTCAAATATTTACTAGGAGATAATTATTCTTGTTATAAAAGGAGAATTTCGACGAGGTCGGAATAAGATCAAGTTTTTAGAGTAAACCTTTAGAACCTGTACATCATCGCTTCGAACATAAAAAAAATATTAAATTTAAACGAAAAGTAAACCCTCGTACTTGACGAGAAAGTTGGAGAAAAAATTGATTAAAAAATAGTGCTTTGCGGTACTCCGGACTGATGTGTCTACTTATATGTATTTTCTTTAAACTCTGCATCCAAACTAATTTTGATATGTTTTTTAATTTTTAGAAAGTTTAGTATATATTGTGGTATTTAAAATCGAGATATGCGTTTTGATTAATTGCAAAGTCAATTTACTCTATAAGGAGTCTTTAAAAAACTAATATGTGATAATATACTAAACTTAAGCAAGCGCACCACTCCGATCTACAAAAAACTTCGTTGCTGTCTTGAAAAGAATGACTCCAGAGGAAAGTTTTTTTTTCTATTATATTCTATAAGTTTTGCCTTTAAGACTTTAATGGGAAATCAATACGTTCTTTGCAAGTTATGAATCGCCGTCGTAGGCTCGGCTGTCAATTTACACGAGTTCTGGACTGTCCAAGTTTCTTTCTCCCGCGCGACGTAATCCTCTATCAGTAGCAATAGGTAATAGTAGTGCAATTTGACGATGGCTTATAAAAAGAAACAAACTTTTTGATAACATTATACAAACCGGTGAATGTAAATATATAGGGTATATGATCAACTCGGCATTTTCAAAATATTTTTCATCGTGTTAGAGGGTTAATTTTTGTGCACACTTAAAAATGGTACAAGCTTAGCGAGGGCCAGTGTTAATATCCTTCCTTTAATTATGCTTTTATTATAACAACTAATTCATCAAATATTTAAATCTCTGTACATCTCTAGACGAAATCTGTCGATGAAAAACTTTGGATCATTTACTAAGATATAGTTGTACACATTTCCCCGCCGCAATAATAAAACAAAATGAAAGTCTGTTTAAAGAAACTCGAAATTTCTGAAAGCTGTAACGTGACTTAATACTGAAAATGCCTGCACTTTCTCGTACTCTCATGTACAGCGAGTATGACTTTAAATACGCACTCAATTACTTACACTTAACCTTGAACACACAATTTACAGAGTGCAATAAATTGCTAAAGGATGTAACGCGAACTCGCCGCAGCGAGACATTCAAATACTGCACATATATGTATAAACTTGTAAATTCAAATGGAAATGGCAGAGCAGAGGGCCGAGACACGAGACTAATAAAAAGGCTTTTCTTCTGCTCGCAGCTCGTTCGTTTTCGACGAAGGACACCTGCGGCACGCCATCGAGACTCTGCAAGACGAGGTACAACACGACCGCGCCCATGTACGGCGTCAGTTTAACGAGCGGACAGCCAGTGACGATCGTCCAAAAGTTCCCCGATCTTCTGCAACAGGTCGTCTTCGAAGTTTGCGAGTGAGCGCTTTTTATTTATATATATTATATTCTCTTCTAATTATTACCATACATTCTTTCCCGGCCAGAGGAGACCAAAACTTGTTTAACCTGTGTTAATGTCCAGATGCAGGCTGCGAAAGAGATATTTTAACGCGTGAACAAATACGTGATCGATCCAGAAGGAAAAGTATATGTTTTGACGAAAGGGTTTGAATCAATCTTTCCTCTTAAAGAAGCCTCGCTTATATATTGACACTAACTTTTAATAATTTAGTTGCGCAGAGTGACTAGTGTCGACAAACGAGGCTCAAAATATATATAACTATATAAATATAATTAAATGTTCTAGGACTTTTTAAAAATATTTATAATATATTTTTATTCCGATAGAAATTTAAATTTATTCCAAATTCCAAAACACGGTTCGTAACGTTTTCTATACGCAAGCTAATATTTAAAAGCAGCTTAAACTGAATGAAGTTCAGCTAGTCGTGAATGGTCCCGTAAAACGCTTTTTACATTGTATACAGCTATTCAAGCCTTATGAAAAGTCACATTCAGCATTGTTAATGTAGCTCAGTAGGTCAAAAGAGTAAAGCAAGAATTTAATCCACTTTTGGGGAATCTGGTTCGTTCCTATGCAAGACAAGAGAATCACGTAAGGCAGTGGTTTAATAGACGTAGCTATACTCGTAAAAATCTTCCTCACGTGACTAAAGCCGACGCTACGGCGCTCGAGACGATTTACCGTTTTCTTTTCAATCGGCTCTCCTCAAATGGACTTTTTTTATGGTATAGCGTAACTTAAATTAAAATGAATTTGAAATTGTTTTTTCATTCGGCAAAGCTGGCAATTTGACGGCCATAACGAGTCGGCAAACTTGCTGTTGGTAGCTTTAACGTGTATATAAAATAATAGCTATTTTTGTTAAGCGCAATTTAATTTTAATTGAGAGTTTTTTTTTTGTAAGCTGTTGAGCAGTTCAGTTTTTAGTACCAAATTATTACTACGTATAGAAAAATTCACTCGAAAGCATAGGAATTTGTTTGTCGTTTACAGACTGTAAGATGATAAAACACGCATACAGTAAAATATTGTATAAAAAAAGCTTTAAAAATAATGTATATAACCGGAAAAGAGAAGCATATATTGACACAGGCGAACGTGCGCTCGGCTGTAGAGCAAATTCCATGCATTTTAAAATTACCATTATTCAAAAGTACGATGAGAAAAAAAAGTACACAAAAGTTTAACACCATTCTTAAAACTATTTACATAGGTAGGCATTCCATAAAAAAATTTCAAAACACCATTAAGGAGATATATAAAAAATGTAAAAACTATCATTCGGCATATTTATACAATTCCACCGACAAACATATGTAATGAATTTTAGAAAATTGACAAATTTTCAGTTTAGTATTACTCATTAGACACTAAAGTAAGTTTTCGAAAATTTTTAGATGATAACTGTTAATAGAAAATAAATTTTAGAGATGATTTGGCAAATAATATACTTTGGTCCGTATCTTTTTTCTTTTAAATAGTTTATTCTCTTCCTCTCCAGTAACTATCAAGACTTTTTAATGTCAATAAATCAGAACAATAATATCTTACCTCTAAATTAACCTTGGTTTCCAAAAATTGCATTCAGACCTTTTTACATATAAATCTACGTTTTCAGTAAATTTTAGCTAAACTTGATTGTTAATTCTTAAAAGTTATAAACTATTCTGATCCAACGTTTATTTATCAGTTTATTATTGTGCTATAAGAATTCAATATAAGTATTCATTTCTACATTTTTGTTATTTCATAATAGCATTTTTAATATTATAATAATGAAGCACCTACCTTTTTGTTGGAAAAAAAATTTCTAAACTCGGCATCGATTTAAATAGTATAAATTTATGCGCGAAACAGCAAAAGATAAAACGATGATGCACGCTTTATACTTTTTCATCTTATTTTTCGTCCATTTCTACAAGCAACTCAATTGAACAAGTACACGATTAAGAGGAAAAATTAAGAGCACGCAGTTACTTTCGGACTCGTCAATCGGGATCAGCAATGTAAAACGTTACAAGTATTACATCTGTAGATAACATCGAGTAAATAGAAATAAAAGAAAGTAGTAACGGCTATAAAGCTGATTTATGTGTTTATGAATATATATATATAAGACGTAATCTACATATCTCAAAATATATATGGCAGTTGTTTAAAAATTTGACTTGCTTAACAGATGGAATATATAGTTAAAGAAATTTTTTTAAATAAGTATATGATAACTTTATAATAATATATATCAGTATAAGATAACTTTATTTTAATTTACTTTTTTTGTTATATAGTTTTTAATACTTTAATTTATAAATTTTTTATCGATGTATTGATCTGAAAATTGTTGAAAAACAACCTGAAAGTAATTGTTAATCGGTACCACACATACACGACTTGGCATTAAAATCGATATCACCTGTACAATATTACATCGAAGTTACTTTGAATTCGTAAACTATATACACCATAATTAATTAGGTGACATTAAGCGAGCAAAGAAAAAAAGAAACGATCGATTACAGTATAGACAAAGTGCACGTAAAAAAAAGTAAACGGATTAAGGCGAGAGTTGCATATGGAACCGATATGTCTGTTGCAGGTCGAAGGAGTGCGACATCGTCCACGGCGAGTGCACGCAGACGTACGTGCCCTACCTGTTCCTGGTGATACCACTGGGTCCGGTGACGCTCACCGGCCAGGACTACGTCCTCGTCGAGAGCGGCTGCGTCTGCAAGCCCAAGAACACGGTGAGCGGCTCGACGACGTCGGACGTGATGTCGGTGCCGCCCTTCTAAGCCTCGCGGGAGCTCCCCTGCTGCTGCTGCTGCTGCTGCTGCTGCTGCTGCTGCTGCAACTCCTCGAAGTCGCTAATTCTTTTCATCCACTCTCTTGAGTTCTCCTCCTCTCCCGCACGCGACTCTACGACGACTCTCTCGTGCTTGTTATGGTATTTATACGGTAGCTCCGTTGCGGCCCAGTCAAAAGGCAGAACTGACGTGAGATATGGAGAGTGAGAGAGAGAGAGAGAAAGAGACGATCGGGATAGCGAGTGTACCAAGCTGAGATATAATATACCGTCGGCTCGACGATGATCCCCTTCGTCCAACTTATACCGACCATTGACAGCTCCGTATCCGTAGTTGACTTGCGTAAGTTTCTGTTATTTATTCGTCGATGCGATGAACGAGTTGAGTGCCGATACCTGATGATCGTCTTCCAGTGGTTGTGCTTCAGGAATCATTGTTGAATCGCGCCAAGTTGTTGATGCTGCTAATGCTGCTGCTGCTGCTGCTGAATCAGATTGAACACTTGTGGAAGTCGTAACAATTTTAGAAATTATTAGATAGAACCAGCGAAATAATTTATATTCCCATTTTACGAGATTGTTAAATGTAATGAAATTTATATGGGTAAAGATGAACGTCAGTTATGTGCGTAAAAAGTTAATTATCGAAAGTTAGAAATACTGTGAACATATTATATACCATTCACCGACTCCATTAGATTCAGTGATATGTATATAGATATACGTCAAATTAGAAAAACAATATGAAATATAGCCAATCGGTATCCGCATCCGATTGTCGCTTAAAATCCGTTCAATATCGAATCGATCCTGCCGATTTACACTCGCGTCAACCACAACTAAATTGTTATCGTTTGCTAAAAAAAACACTGCGACAGCGATTTCACGTTACGATCTGCAGAACGAGCGAAAACGAAAAAAGAAGCTAATAATAAGGAAACAAATAGAGAGAAGAGAGGAAAGGAAGGATCTGATAAAAACGAAAGAATAAACTCATAAAAGCTAGGGGAGGAAGAGAGAGAGAGAGAGAGAGAGAGAGAGAGAGAGAGAGAGAGAGAGAAGACACACGAGTTGAGTCAAGGAAAAAGGAAAAGAAACTACCTACTTACGTGTAGAGAGCAAATGAATCCGGTCGTGTTCTCGCGCGCTCCACGCACACACACACAAACGTCCATAGCCGGTTTTCGCGGTCTCCTACATAGCTAACACGAAAAAACTCTCTCTCTCTCTCTCTCTCTCTCTCTCTCTCTCTCTCTCTCTCTCTCTCTCTTAGCTGGGGGGAAAGAACGAGCAAAGTATAGATGTATCTTCTTTGGCGGATCAAACGACCCCGAGGGCCGATCTCCCCTGTACTCGAGACTATTTTCAAGGAAGGATATGACTCGACTCCACCGGCATGTGCTGCTTCCTCGACACGATTTCCTTCTTTCCTTTTACCGCCATTGTTATCTCCCGATTATTATGATCGCGAGCATTTTCAACGAGTCCTTGGTATACGTGTTTGCTTTCAGGTATTTAATCCATTTGATTAACCGATTTTTCTGGCTATTGATAGCTATTTTTTTTCTGTGTTTTAAAAATTAATTCGGGGCTTCGTACTGAGTAAAATGTCTTCTAACTTAATTATCTAGATCACGAGTTTAACATCGAGTTTGCGCATTAGATATATTTATTTTTTCCCAGCTGATTTTTAATTGAATAAATCGTATAAAGATCGAGTTTATATTGACATTTTTCAAAGTAGAATAAATTTATATCATAAAGATTTCATAGAATGTATGCTACTGAAAATGTTCATCATTCAAAACACTCGTTGATCAGTTAACATTTCAAATTGTAATTTCACTTGGTTTATACGAGTCAAATATTTATTTGATGTTCCCTAAAACGACGGCGTCTCGGCAATTGGTTTATCAGAAATTTTACTTTGAATTATCGAAAATTTAATTTGATATTTACTAATCAACTTTATAGGTACATTTCATATAATTTTATAACACGCACATGATTTTCGAATCCTTGATTGTTTCATACCTTCAAAAATGCGTAAAGAATGACGTTCTAATTTTTGCATTATTCATGAAAGGATCTTCAGCTACATTTGTATAAGCTTATCCAGATAAATAGTATATATATATATATATAATGGACAGGACAGCTGATGCGAGTATGCGCGATAATCCCATAAAACGGTCACTTCCGCATAAGCGACGTCGGCGGCTCGTATAAGCATCATCGGGCATTTCTGAGTCATCGGCCCCATTCGATCGGTTTCCTTTCTTCCTTTTACACACATTCTTTCGAGAATACACACACACACACACACACACACACACACACATATATATGCATGGGAGACGCGCAACGCGAGACGTGAGACAGCAGCTCTTATGCAAACGATTCGCACTTGACCCACAAATGTATTATACCAATTGCAATGCCTACGAATATATACCACTTGTATTTATATGCAGCGTCTTCCCACGATGTACAATATATAAAGCTATTTAAGAAAACTCAGACGTTTACATGTGTAAAATGTAACGGTTAAACGAATTAACGAGTCAAGCGAATAAATAGTCAAGGAATTTCGAGGATTCCTTCTATAATACCACGATACGTCAAGAGAAATTCCCTCGTTTATGTTTCGGAGATTGTGAGTTTGTTGTTTAAAGTAATGGGAAAAACGTTTGAAATATTTATACACTTTCTGTTTTAGAAGGCTTTTCTCTATACGTGCTGGTAGTAACTATTGCGAGTTCTTTCGTTTTCTATTTGAAAAATTGTCGCTAAAAATGTAAGCTTTTAGCTTCTACACGTAATAAGTGATGTTGTGAATGAAAACTCATAAAATATATATGATGTGCTGTAACAATGAATCGTGTCAACTATTATATACATGGTGTTATCGACACTTAAACTTATGTCGATACTACAATACTTCCTGTATACTCGTCGCGAAAGAATAAAGGATTTGCTCGGTTTATTGTATGTACATTATATTAAAATTATATTTTTAGTCTTAGATTGTAATATTTTTAAACTAGAAATATCATTAATTTATAAAGATTATAGTACATATAGTATTTAATGAACACCCAGAAATTTTATTAATTATAATATAAATAAACGATAATGCACCTATATTTCTCCGTATGTAAAAATGGATTCTGGTTTAAATGCTTCCTCGAATACATTATGAAATGTGTGTAATCGTTGCTATGTTATTTATTCTATTTACTGTATAATACGTGCACAGTAAATATTATGATAATGTTCTATGCATAAATATAACTTAATAGTTTATATAAGTTAATACTTTAATACAATGTAAAATACTTAGATATAGAAAGATATTTAGGTAATTATATTAATGCCAGTCTTATTCAACGAATTTTTTTATTAATAAAATAGTTTTGCAATGAATTCATGTTGTATGTTACAATTATTTATTTGTGTTACAAAAATATATCAATGATTTATCATACTTTGAGCTATTATTATTAGGACATTAACTCTTAAAAGAGAAAATTTATGTAAAAATAAATACTTAATTTTAAGTTAAAGTTTTAAAAAACATCCTTCATAATTAGTACGTACTAAAACCATTGTCCATTTCGTATAAATCTTATCAACAGTGAAGAAAGTGCACCTATCTCAACTTTTTTGGTCAAAAAAGACGTATCTCAACTTTTGTGGGCAAAAAAGGTGTATCTCAAATTTTTTTAACAAAAAAGACGCATCGCAAGTTTCAGTTTGGAAAAAGACGTGAAATCTTGTGAGCTGACGTATTACTTTCAAATTTAAGTTTATGGCAATAAAGCGAAATTAAAAGTTATAAATAAAATATAAATATTCCGGCCGTTTGTCGTTTGTCGATACTCCGATTTTAATAACTGTTTTGGATCTCATGCGAATGATTAAACCGATCGCTAAAATACCATTGGGCAAAATCCAAAAAAGGGATCTTCAGTATCTTTGTGAAATCAATTAGATTCTAGAGCTAGATACATCATGATTATTATAATAAATTATATTCATGATAAATAATTATAAATAATATAATACTATTATAATATAATATTTTTATAATAGTAATAATTATAAAAATAAGCAATAGGTTGCTTTTATTTAGTTAATTGTAAAATAATTTACAAAAATTATTTTACAATGAATTTATCATTTTACATATTATATATTTTTCCACTATTTAATTGCCACTAGGCGAAATTAAGAATGTTTACTCGACGCGGTTAAAGCGCTACATGAATTCCAATGGCGTTTTAAGTCGCGCCTTATGAGTTGAATTCGGACGAGATACGTCTTTTTCCAAATTGCAAAATTGCAATACGTCTTGTTTGTCCAAAAAATTTGGATATGGTGAAAATATATTTTATATGGTGATTATATATGCACGCACACGACACACACATTATACATATACGCATAGACATTTTTGATAATATTCCTAAAAAAGGAATTTGAAAATTTTCATCAATAAAAAGTTTTCTCTCAGAGAAAGCGAAACAATTACCGATTTAAATTAAGTGCTACTTCTTGATCAACTTTCGATCAAATCCAAAATAAAGGTAAAACTTGAAGTCATAGAAGTTTCATATTTGTAGCTAATTGTTGTCTGTACAAGATACGCTACAAGAGCATAAAACAACACTTTATGCATTGCTAACGCCCTCCTGCCATAAACATTATTTTTTTCGAACCTTGGAGTGCATAAATCGTCTTCTCATGCACATTTAACACGCGTAAAGTACCTAATTCGCGCCTTAGGGTGTAATTTTGGCCACTTTGCACCTATTAGATTTGAAAGTGATCATGAAAGTCGATTTTATTGCCCCTGATTAAGATTGTTTTAAATCTTTAACTTGATTCAAATTGAAGATTTACTATAAGGTAACATTTGAAATACAATATGAAAATGATTTAGTTTCGCTACTGATAATTATAAAATGATCCTGCATACAATAGATTAATAAGCACAAGCTATTTATTTTACATATATATGTGCAAACTCAAATAAACCATAATGTCGTATTTCTTAAAATGAGTAAACATATATTGTACGAAAAAGCGTTACTTTTTGAATGGAGTCTCAAAGATATACCTGTACTACAAAGTATGCTTATGACTAACTTTGGTATTCAAATGTCATTACCGTCCGTATTCAAATACAGACCAAACGTACTCAAATTTTTCAAGAGTATGCACCTAAAGCCTTTAAAAACAATTTCTATATGCAAAATTAAATCCTTCACTCTAGTCCACATAAAACATCCCTAACAGGCTTAGCTTCCGATTCATATCGAACCAGCACAGTGTATCATAACCGATGACCGGCCGGCACACACATATATTATATATATACACTCGCGACCAAAACTCGACCACAGCTCTCACGAGAGAGGCGGAAGCTGAAATGTGGGACTCGTTCGCGCCTACGCGCCATCCTATAGGTGCGTATATATATATATATATATATATATAGTATGTAGTCGGGACGCTGACCCAATGGACCCGTCGTCGCGCGAATTCCGACGAGCGTGGCGTACCGTTACTCCGAGTTGCGGGATATTATTCGCCAAGTCTCTCACTTCGCGTGTGTATATATATATAAGTATATGTATATATGTATATACGAGCACGTGCGAGCACCGCTCCTCCTACCGCACCGATGTGCCTGCCGAGGAGCGGCGGCAGTGCGCGAGGCCATGGCCTTCCCTATTTAATAGTTATCCGCGCCAGCGAGGCTCTCTTCTCTCGACTACTGCTCTACACCCTGCACGACTGACCCATTTGCACCGATTCCCCGATCCCTCGTTCCCGCGCTCTCTTCGTTCCTCTTTGACTCTTCTTTCTCTTCTTTCTCTTCTTTAATTCGCATTGTGTGATGCGCTCCGAGCGAGCGACGCTTGCTATATAGCCTTGATAAACAATTAAAGACCTAAGTATCCCTGTAGAAAAATGATTTGACATGGATACCAGAAGGATTTCATATGGATATCGTGTGGTTTTGTACTATTGATATCCGGGTGGACCATGACTACGTGTACATCGATTTTCAGATGGATTTAGATCAAATTCCGTTTGAAAACATCAATTGAGTAATCAATTCGCGGTTGAAAATATTTTGCTGGAAATCCAGGTGGAATTCCAGGTGGACTTTTACTCCGATTTCCAGCTAGAATTTAAGGTGGAATTTTTAAAATTGTTAAATTATACAGGGTCATGAAAAAGTATCGGACCGGAAGAGAAAAATTATCCCCAAGGTCGATAGAATTGACCCTGAATTTGACGTTGAACGTGTCCATCAAGGTCATTTGAAGGTTAAATTTTAAATTTCAAATGGAAACACCTTTTTGACTCCGGATCGAGAGAAAGCACAAAATCCTACGTTCAGATGTGCATTCACTCGATGGGTCAAATGGTTCGTTGGGTCAAACAGGTATCAAAATGTTTCAGACAAGTCAAGGTTACATCCTTCGTATCTGACCGGTTAAGGAGGTGCTAAAGTCCATTAAAAGTTTAAATTTCTCGCCCTGCATTTTATCGGCTGAAAAGTAAGGAATTCGTATTAATTAAAACAATACTTTAAATTATACAAATACGATTTGCATAATTTCAAGTTAGCTCTGCCTTCTTACAACCGATTAGAATTGTTTGATTGATTTAAATAGTGAATCTCTGTTATAGAATTCTATCTACAAATTAATATTATCAAAACAAAGTGTATAAGTATCGATACATAAACGAATTAAAACTCAATAACTAGTTGTAACGTCGTGCGCTCCTTTAGGCAAATTTTAAAACTTGATCACATGGTAAATAAGTTACCATGCGCGCTTTTGATTAGATCACTAATCAATATCGATTAAACTCACCCATGGTAAAACAGGTCACTTCTCTAGCATAAGAAAAAATGAGTCAATACCAATGACTGGTCATACTATACAGATATACAGTTGAGTTCATATAAGCAATACATATATATATACTTCGATAATTTTACAATACTTTATAAGTTTTATATGGGTAGATGTTGCGTATTTCTAAAAAAACAAATGGGCGGAAGGAAATTCCCTATGAAATTTCCCATAGTACCTGCGAATCTCTGCACAACAGTAAATGTCTGACTATCTAAAAATTATACGCATTTTTATTCTTTTTGTTA
>UELU01148167.1:2261-13018 GCA_900490025.1 Megastigmus dorsalis
GGGGGGGGGGGGGAGAGGGAAAGAGAGATGAAAAGGTAGATTTTCCGCGAGTCTCCGCGGCATAAAACGACCGATTCGTGTATAGCGCGTTTTACGTTCGACGACGAGTCGTTGGTTTATTTTATACGCAAGTCGATTTCTATCGCTCCACTTCCTCTGTTCTTCTGTGTGTTTTTGATGCGACGTGTCCAGGCGGATTTTTTTCTTTCTCTCTTTATCTTTTTTTCTTTTCCCTCTACTTTTTTGTTTTTGCCAATTGGGGGGGGGTACGAATTCCGCGGGTAGTCGGAAAAAGAAAGAGAACCAAGCATGAGAAATGAAGAGAGAAAAGGAGACAGTTGGCAGAAAATGAAGGAAAATAATAATTTCTAGCGGAGAGAGGCGGACGATGGCAACGAAGCTTAGTGTAAACATCAGGTCTTCTTAATTTGTTCTAGAACGGTTTTTCTCTTTTCCTGCTCTTGTTTAACTTTGTTGAGTGCGCAATGCTGCGGACAGGCGTGAAACGCTGCTTTCCGAGGAAAGCGATCTTTTAAAAGGATAACTGCGTGTTCACAAATCCGACAAGTAAATTATCTCGAGAGTTTGAGACTACGGTAGATATTTTGTATGAGATCCGAACCAATGATTTTACTTAGCAAAGAGAAAAACTGCCAATTTTAATACTTAACGATTTTTCAATGTTTAAGTGAACAACTTTATTTTTAATAAGTGGAAGACACGTGTAATTTTAATTGGTAAATGGTCTGTAAGAGCCTCGTTAAAATCGTCCAAAATAACTTAATCAAAAATAAACAAACAAAGATGTATGTACACCTACCTTCAAAAGGCAAATTAAGCCCGTGGAAAAAATCAGCATGCAAACAGAAGTCAGCATCGGGATAAAAAGGATAAATAAATAAATGTAATACATGTGTGAAATTATAAAAAAAAAAATAAAAAAAAATAAAATAAAAATAAAGTGCAGTGCAAAAACAACTAAGAAGTCTTTTTTTCGAGGTGGTGATGATGTTTTAATCATAAAATCAATAAAATTAATCAATTAAATAAATAAATTAAAAATTTATACACATATTTATATAATATATATATAATTTGATATAAAACATAAATAGGGTCCCGAGACTGCTGGAGATACAGCGCGCGCATTCGCTCCAGAATTCGTATCGAGGGGTCGATACACCACGAGGACTTTCGTGCGCCTTTCGTATATTCTCTATTGTTTTTTTTTTCTGTTGATAGTTGAACAAAAAGAAAAAGAAACGAAATAATACAAACAGAGAAAAAAATAATACGGAACATGTACATAGAGAAAAGATAAAATAATAACAACTGATACAAAAAAAAGAGGAGAGAAGAAACAAAAAAAAAGTCATAAATTCCAAAAACGAACAAAAAGTCTCTCGCTCGGTCTCGTCCTCGCGCACAAAAATGAACGCACGTTCACGCGCGCATGAAAAAAAAAACGTCGAAAGCGTGTCGAAGGTGACGTGTGTGTATACAGAACGCAACGCGATGACATATACGCGAAGTCTCTCCCCCACTTGCTTTTTTCTTTTTTCTCGCTGTTGATAAAAAGTCACGCCTCCTCCTTCCTCATATCCACCGTCGTCATAGATTCTCGGCTGCGTCGTCCTTCATTCTTCTCTTTCTTTTTTTTCTCTCCTTTCGGGTCCGTATGTTTATTTTTCTTTCTTTTAGATTTTCTTTTTTCTCTTTTATTCGTAAAATCCTCGCTGCTCCGCTTCGACTGCTGCACTGCCAAGTTAAACCGTGTGCTCGTGTCCTTTTGTCTTTTCCTTCTCTTATACACTCGTTAATTGACTTATCTAAGGGCGCATAGCGAGGCACAGATACGCGCCGCGACCTATTTCTCGTTTTCTTTTTATATTCCTTTACTCATTCGTATTATACTCGCCACATAGCTCATCACTTTTTTCTTTTATTATATCGCTTATAAACTTTTTCCCCCACCTCGTCTTGATCTTTCCCCCAGAGCCTGTACATATATCTTTATGTATTTATATGAAATGTGGCTAATGGATTTCTTTTCACACTCTAAATTTTCTTCGCTTAGTTTTGGAATGAAATTTTCCCTCCAATAGAGTGAAATTTTGCTGCTTCCAAGGGTCAGTTTAGAACTTTGAGCATGAATTTGTAGCACGAAAGGAAATTATTAAGTTTATGAATTAATCAAAAGTGACCGTGTTGATCAAAAGTGAAAATAATTTGCGTAAAAATACATGTGCATATAGCATTATTCCAATAAAATTTATATGAAAATCAATATACATAATTGATCTTTATTAATAAAAGATCTTTCGTAGAGACACGACATTTGAAGTATCGAAAAATAGATATAACGTTGATTCTTTAAAAATAAATGCAGATAGCAAAAACGCGAGTTTAAAATTGGTAGCGAGTCGATAATCCAAAGTTCATTCATCTTTCCTCACTACAAATTACGCTCAAAACGAAAACCCCTCTTTTGGCACTCTCGATATCAATATAAAAAAAAATTGCTACAAAACGAAAATTTAGAGTTTCCAGATTAAATTTCATCTGACTAAAGGAACAAAGGTGCTCCAGGGGAACGTAGAGATAAGAGAGAACGCGACGCACGACCACTTTAGCGCCTGCGACGAGACATCGAAAAAAAAAGAAGAAAAAAGAAAACAGTTAATAAAAGAAAAAAACAACGAGAAAATGCCAGCGATATATATATATATATATATATATATATGTTTTGACAGCCTCGGCACGATATAGCTCGTCCCTGTGTATGCGCGCGCGCACACCACGAATACAACTGCGCACCCACACACACTTACACATACGCATTTTATAAGTACATCTTGCCCGTTGATTATGCGAGGAATCGTCGTCGTGGGGTGGTAGTAGTAGCGGTAGCGTAGGTAATCGCAGTTGGCCTACAGCAGCGGCAGTGCGGGTATAATCGTCTCTGTCTCTCGTCCCAGTCGCCGTCTGCGTACCAGTCGTTCGCTCTCCAGCGCGCACTTATTATTCCCCGTTATCTCATCATTATCGTTTTATCGCCTTATACGCGCGCACCTCGCTCGCGCGTAATAATAATAAACTTTTGCCCGCGTGGAGAGCTTTGAGAGCGCGCGCGCGCTGCTCCATACTCTCTTTCTCTCTCGCCTTTGCCAACGCGACCGAGAACGAGAAAGGGGGAGGGGGACTCTGTGTGTGTGTGCGTGTGTTTAAAAGGGGGGATGGGGGCGGGGGGTTAGGGGTGGGGAAAAATGAAAAGGGTTTTGTCGGGATCGAGACCCGGGACTCTTTGGTATGGTTCACCGTAGAAACGATAAGAAAGAAACGGGAAGAAGAGAGAGAGATAAGATGAGATGAGAGAATGAGAGCATCTCCGCCACTTTTTTCTTGCTTTTTACTTTCGTGTTGTAAGCTCATTGCCGTGAATTGATATATATCTTTATATATATCTATATAGTTGCGCAGTACAGAGTAAAGCAGTTGCTTGAAATTGTAGAATTGGTATATACTGGATAATGGCCTGTGAATTATCTGTAGGGGCTCGAGAATGGCGTGGTAAAGGGTAGTCTACTAATTAACCGCCTATTACAGAGTGCAGGTAGCAGATTAATGATTTTTTTTAAAACAATTGAATTAAGGATTTAACCGAAACAGTACTCGTGTTCATAATTTTATAAGACTACTGCAATGAGTTCGACGCACTAATTTTTATACATCCCACTATCGAAAAAGTATAAAAAAAAATTGACAATCAAGTAATAACGGTGAGAGGGAGAAAACGCTTTACGCAGGCTATAGTGAGATATACAGCGACCAGAATGCAAATTACGGGAGGGTAGAAGAAAAGTAAAGCGATGTCGCTTTATACAGTCGGAATGGCCAAACGTAGACGCCATTGCCGAGCAACGTACGCGATATAAGTAGTGTATGTATATATATAAGAATCGCGACGCGGAGGTAAAGGTGAAAATCCCCTCTGTGGCAGGGGTAAGTCTCGTCGCGGCGCGCTGCTGCTTCTGTGTGTTTTCTCGGCCGTGTGCACCTTTTTTTTTTTTATTTTACTTACGTACGAAAGACGAAGAACAAGAGAAAAGAAACAGAAAGAAGCGAGAGGGAGAAAAATTTACAAGAGCATGTGGGTGAATTTAAACAGCGTCTTATTTCTCGAGCCACGAAAGCCCACGGGATCGCGGACGTCATTGTGGATTCAAAATCTCTGTACAGCGCCTTTGCTTATTTTTCTCCAGAGGGGGCAGAGAATTTTTAAGTTTCTTAATTAAAACGAACGCGGGGAGGGGGGACAGTGGCACTTTTGCTTCTTTCAAATTAAAATCCTTTTTTAACTCATCGACACTATCTCTCGTTAATGCACTAATCGATTTCTATAAAGTTCAGCGACTAAAACTGCACGTCCAATTAATGAAATAATGCTTTTCTCGGGCTTAACTTGTATTTATCTTTGGAATAGAAAAGGTATAAAACAGCGTGGAAAGTATAAAAATTCTTACATTCTCTTCGTATAAAATAATTGTAGAAAAAAAAGAGAAACTTGTACAAATAGGAGTATATAAAAAACTGCGCTTTTAACGATTACCTGACAACTTTTGCTCGAACTTGGCAAAAATATGCAAAAACCCTCGAGATGTTTGATATATATGATGCATTCGCGGTCGCACGGATTTTCAGGCATATATGTAATATGAATATATATGTATGCGTGTATATATATATGTATATATGTAAGAGCAAGCCGCAAATCTCTTCTCCATATTCTCTCTCCCTTCTTCGCGGTCGCGACGCGTCGGGGCCGCGGACGCATCCTTCACTTTGTTGCTCTTTAAAAACTTCTAGTTACGAAAAAGAGAGGTATTGTAATATGTATATATGTATAATATAATATAGTCCTACAAGGTATTCACGCCGGTTACACACGATTGCGACACGTGCGCCGCGTGACACCTCACTTTTTTTTATATATATATTGCCTCCTCCTCCACTTCTCTCCTTTTTTCCCTCCTCTACTTTATAATTACAGTCTCATCTCGTTTACTCAAAAGACGACGATTATGTATAATCCGTAAAACTCATCGTTTATCATTAATAAATCGTTATTAACCACGCCGATGTGCTCTATATCTCCACCCTCGTCCATTATATTTAATATAACCTTTCACATTCATCTTTGCTAATGCCCAACGCGGAAAAAGCATCGTTATTGGCCCAAGTGTTTGTTTTGTTTAGTTCGCGCTACGCGCCTCTTTATATAAGCGCGCGCATATACGCGCATCATCTCGATTTGTACGCGCGCATTACACGCATACATTCTCACTCTTACACATACACACACACACACAATCACACACACACACACACACACACACACGCGCACACAAACACATACACACGGACACACACACGAGCGCGCGTATATCGTCGCGGAATTTTCATAGAAAAACACAAAAATCTCCCTTGCATTGCCTATAGCGCGACGCGTATACGCGCTTATTGTATAGGATGCCTAGACGTATATATATAATATAATGTTTTCGTGTGCGCGTCTCTTTTCTTATTCGCCTTTCGAGTATACGTATATATATATACGTGTATCGCTTGTGTGTATATAATCTCGTTTAGTTTCACTAGCCGCACGTCCTGGCGTACGCGAGTGTTTTGCTTTTTCTTTTATTCTGTGTGTGGTACTCGGTTTGTTGGTTTTGTTTGTCTTTTTTGTTTTGTTCTGTATTGTGCTTTTTTCTGTTGTTGTTTTTTTTGTCGAACGACCGGGGAAACGCCACAAGTAAAAACAATCTACTCATTGGGCCCCGATTAACTATCGCTAGCAGTAGTACGAGGTCGAAAGTCCGAGCTTGCAAGAAAAAGGTGCCCTATGACGGGTATACACACTTCCGGTACTGATGACGTCCTTGGTCTCGCATCTCAGGCCCGTGAAGCCCTCCGCGCACCTGAAACAAACAAAATTCACTCGGTTATTCTTGGGTTTTTCAAATATTCGCAAAAGTCTTTACAGAAATTACTAATTAGATGATATTATAACCGAGAGGGAATGGCTAAGGATATATGGGGTGTACAATAAGTAGTAAATGTCGTGTTTGACAAGGTGCCAATCAATATTGACTCATTTTATGAGAATGTCGACAAATAATTTTCTGGGATAAGTCTTTTTTTTTGCTGACCATTTTTTATTCACTTTATTATACCTGTAATATTACATTGTTTAAAAGCATCAACAATGTCGAAGACACATTTTTTGTTGTATTTAATAAGTATAATAAAAATGGTAGACGGTTTAAAATTAAACGATCGGTTACTTTTAGATCGCAACAACAGTTTCGGAGAATTCATTAAATATCGAGGAAAAATAAACTTTTTAGAGACAGACTTCTTAAGAGCCGGGATGTACTAAAATTTAATGGATATTCCGAAATACACTACTATTTCAATAAATGGAAAATCCAATTCTAAAATAGTAATACTATAATATGCGAGATAAAAATATGTTGATTTCCTTATAATAGCATAGGTATTAGTTAAATAATGTAACATAGCTAAATAGTTTATTTGACTATTTAACTATTTAACTGTTATTAACATAATTAAACAGTTAAATAAATAAAGAGCACTAAAGTATCGTTGAAATGGTGTTAATAATGTGCCACTTTAATTAACAGCCATGTGTCTCTGTTTTATATATACACGACTTTATTTTTAGAATGTAGATGTACATCAAAAGTTAGTATAATCTTAAGTAGGCTATTTGACTTTAAGGAAATAAATTTATCCATGTCTACAGAAATTATTTTTAAGAAATATATTTGAAGAAAAGTCTTTATTAATGTGATACATGGGAGGGTTTAGTAAGGCTGGTCTATAACTTATATAATTTACTCGTCTCAGAGGAGCTAATGAACGTTTTACGAGAACATCCACTCATTTTTTATGTTTTTATTTGTATTTACGTATTTTTTATTCAATGTTTAAAATGCTGAAAATTGTCGCAATTACATAATAAAGTTCAACTTCCATTACTAATTCTATTCATACATCAGTTATAATTCTAACACGCAGACTTTAATAGTGTCTTACATCCTCAAAATAATTCCACCTCGACCGAGTGGTTCTTAAAGTCTTAGTAGCCGTATAAATCACGCCAAACAATTTTATAATCCTCGCATAAAAAGATCATAGAAAATGTTGGAAGACACAGAAAGGAAAATAACGCGAAACAAATAAAAACACACGATCCGTTCTTTAAACATTTAAAAAATGATTAACGGATTGTTTCCACAGACAAACGAGTGGAGTAATTTGAAAAGTCCTAAAGTCGCTACAGCAGCGACGGCGGCAGCAACAGTAGCAGCAGTAGCAGCAGCAGGAGGCTCGCAAAAGAAATGCCAAAGTCCGACGCTGTGGAACGTGCCGTGAAGAAGCAAAAGAGAGAAAGAGGGAGCGAGAGAGAGAGAGAGAGTGAAAAAAAGAAGCAAAGAAAGAGGTCGAGACGTTTCGTCACAAACGCCGCGCGGAATTTCTTAAATATATCGCTAGCCGCGCGCTCCCCGCGCTCACACAGTTCGGAATCGCGCGTAAAATAAAACACAGACGGAAAAAGAGAGCTGCCGCTGCTGGCGCTGCCGGTGCTGCCGCTGCTGCCCCGGAGCTTAAACAAACTTACATAAAAGAGAGCCAATTCGCATCCGCGTGGAAAAGAGTAATCGATGTGTTACTCCGGCTTCGCTTCGTATATATTTTGCACCGGAGAGCTTTCGATCGACTCTAGAGAGCGACGAAATAAATTCCACGCACGGCCATATCGGCCGGGCATTACGGGACATTAAGAGCACAGCGGAAGCGATACGAGAGGGTCGCGGCTGCAGCAGCGCGAGAGAGAACGATTCGCGCGATATATCAAGGGAGACCGAGTGACGAACGTGGAAAAATTGAGTCGGCTGTGCGAGTCGTAGTGCACACAAACCGTATACATACTGAAACCAAGAGAGAGAGGGAGAGAGAGAGAGAGAGAGTGGATTCGAGGCGTTTCTTTAGAGAGGTAATTCGGTGCTGCGGTTTGGTTTATTTATAGCCTGCTGAACTATATAGCGAGAGCGGCGGCAGTGTCGTGGCACCGAAAACCAGTCTCTTGTGTATGTGTACGAGAGCGAGAGAGAGAGAGACGGTCAAGAAGCGGTGGCTGTTGCCGCGTCGCGCTAAGCGGTTCGCTTAGTAAAGAGACAGAGAAATTGAGTGAAAGATCGAGGGAAGGAGAGAGAAAGAGAGAGAGAGAGAGAGAGAGAGAGAGAGATAGGTAGAGCCAGGCTACAGTGAGTAGGAAAAAGACGGCGAAAGCAAATTATAGAGTCGGAATGCAATTGGGATACTTTGTAAAGAGATAAGTAATAGAAATGTAAAGAATCTAAGGATAATTTTACTTTTGAAATTTCTATAATGGGAATGAATGAAGAAATTAAAAACTATGAGGCATTTGAATCAATAAAGAGACCTGTATAATAGTTTTATTTTCTTTCCATCAATGTGAAAAATGAATACTTCAACAAAAAAGCTTATTTAATTGATTTCGTATACACCGCGACCCCTTAAAAACTATCAAGGCAAAAATCGAGGTTGACAAATATAGGCATCGTTTGCGAAAGTCAGGAAACAGCGATTTCCGCTCGTTCTGTAGAAAAAGGGTCTGAACTCTTATGGAGAATAAAAAAATCAAATATTCATGTCCTAAGCACAATATTACAACGTACACATTTGTATATCCTAAACAAATGGCGCAAAAAGCTCTAGAAGATTATTAAAAGCCAATAAATGTCGAGCGTACACATTCAAGATTCTTTAATGCGCTCGGAGCGAAACATATGAACTCGAAGCTCATACGCATAACAGTGAAGAAACTAGGAAGAGCGCATACCAGGGAAGAAAGGCAGAGTGCAGCGCACACGTCGGGAAAAGGCATATTTAAAATTTTTTTTCAAGCCCACACACAACCTGCGCCGCGTTAGCCAGTCATAAAGGCAACGAGGGAGAGGGTTTCGAGAAGGCAAGCTGCTGCACACGCACGCGCACGTGTTTGAGTAAAAAAATTCTCTCGCTTCTAGAGGAGGAGGAGGAAGAGGAGGAGAGAATGGGACAGGTGAATTTTCTCTTTTCCTTTTCAAGAGAATCCCAGTGTGCGCCACGTGAGAGTCCCATACGACGGGCTTCTGCTCTCTTGCGCAGAGCGAAATAGAGACGAGGCTGGGTGTTGAATTTCAGACTCGTCGCCGGCTTTTCTTTCGAGACGCGTTGCTCTTGGCGCACCATCGCCTCGCGCGACGTTTATATTATAATTATAGAAGAGCGCCACGCTCGAGACAATTCGTTTTGCCTTTACGTGTATTATGCCATTCTCAAATCGTCCGTGTTGATTACAAACGATTCCCGGCTCTAATTGCTTCAAGCTGGAGACTCGCTGAGGCGAAAATAGTTTGGCCAAAACTAGGCTAACTGGGTTCAGCTGATTAAGCGAAGCCGAGCCGCGCGACACGGTAGTAATCTTTTTCAGTAAATTTGAAGTAATTTCGCCGCGGGATTTTTTACCGTCCCGTGCGCACGTATAAAATTGCTGTGCTTGCGCTTTGCGGGGCAGAGAGACCTCTACGCGTCACCTCTCAACTTTGCACCATTCAAAGTACGTTTTACACAACAATTTTGTTTTTCTTTACAAAGTTTTTTCTGCACCCGTCGCTGTAACGCGCTCCTCCTTTTCAGCCGAGAATTATAGAAACATTATTGTCGCAGGCCTTTTTGCATGGTGGCTTTTTATATACTTGCGTCACTGAGCGTGTGGTAAAAGCATACATTTGCACCTTGGCGTTAAAACTTCAATTTCTAACAATGCAAAATAATGTATACACAGTTCTTGGAAGTATATTATTTCCCTAACAAACGTAGGTTGCAGGTGTAATTGTGTCCTGAATTTCTAAGATATCTCGCATCGACGATTTCAAGTAATCTATATCAATTAAAGTTTTTCGTATAAAGTTAAGAATTAATTACGTATCGTTTGCGCTACGTAACATAGACGGATTAAATTATACGACAGCGTATATATCTGTATCTATAGAATGAGCGAATAACGGACAAAAAGGAACGTGACAGACGAGATGACGGAGGGATAACAAAAAAAAAAGAAGAAAAAAAAATAGAAAAGAGCGTCGCGACTCACTACATGTCCAGTCGTTTCCGGTATAACGAATTTTATTTTTGAATCCGTGAATTGGGTTGAAGCGATAATACAGTGGCGCGTCGTCGTCATCTCTTAGACAGGCCGCCTTTTTCCGGATCTTCTTCTATACCCTTCTCCTCTTATTTTTGTTTTACTTTACTCGAGCAGACGAACTCTTCTTTTTTTTTCTTTTTTTTAATCTCCTCTTTCTACCGAGCATCCGCAGACGTCCGCTATCCATCCATCCGTCGTAATTAAGCGCACAAATCTGTCAGAGCTTCGCGAACTTTTAGCCTGGTGGATGTTTTACATAGCGCCAATTAAATGTTGGAGAAAGTATTATTTTTTTTTTTTTTTTAAAAAGATTATATTGCGCATAGAAAAGAAGACTCTGCTGTCTCTTGATCTCTCTCGTTTTCTCGCTCTATACGCAGTATCCACTTTTGATTCTCTTGGCGGATGTATTTTTAGAGCCGCGGCTTGAGAGTGTGTGTGTGTGTGAGAGAGAGAG
>UELU01148167.1:14482-45962 GCA_900490025.1 Megastigmus dorsalis
CCCCCCCCCCCCTCCCTCCTCACCGCGCGAGGCGCAAAAGCAAAGCGCGCAGGACGCGGAAGGATGCACGCAGAAAGAGTATAAAAGAGCTCGCGTGTGTCGCGTACGTATAGGCTTATACGCGCACCAGAGACGCGGCGTAACGAGGTAAAAAGCCCACCGCGCGCGCGCGCGTCTATGTGCGCTGTGCGGTTTTAAAAGAGCAGAAATCTCGGCGTACTTCTCGCGCGCGAGGTATTGAATAAACGCCACCGCTGAGATAAGGGGGTTTTTCCGGAACAAAAAAGGACTCGCAGACGTCTCGACGTCCGGGTAATATTGCGCGCTCGACCGAGCTGTTTCGCCGAGGATATAGATATATTCGGGTATTAAAACGAATGCTTTAAAGCGAGACGTTAATTTAAGGCCGTGCCGTCGTAAAAGCGTTAGGCAATCACAACTTGGACTTGTTCCGCTCCCTCTCACTGTCTGACTCTGATGCTCTGGGAGTAGATTCATCCGCAATACGCGAATTGATCTTATTCTCTCGGCGGGTGCACGGCTCTCTCTCTCTTCCTGCAAATAAATCTACATCTCTCTCTCTCTCTCTCTCTCTCTCTCTTTCTCTCTCGTCTATAGTATGTGCGTATATATATATCGGGGAGACTGCAAGCACACGCGCTTTAATAACCGTTCGACGCCAGTTCCAGTCCGTGCTTGCTTGCTCTCACTCTCTCTCTCCCCCCGCCCGTCTTTTTCGCACTCGCAACGCCCGCGTTTTCAGCGGGTTTCCTCTCTTTCTTGTTTTCCACCCTTGGCTGGGCTTTATTCCTCTTTGCGGCGGGGAAACGGATGAAAGTTTAGCGGTGAAGTGACGACGAATCTTTTAGGTGTGCGTCGGGAACTTTTGCGTCGGGCGGAAGCCATTGAAACTCAGAGCGCGCGCAAGACCTTCGATTTATGTGATTCGAGGGGTGGAGTCTGTGCGCTCACTCTCTCTCTCTCTCTTTCTCTCTGTGTGTGGGTGTGTAAGTGTGTGTTTGTTTTAGCGAGTGCGAGCTGCGGGGAGTGAGAGAGAGAGAGAGAGAGCTGATTGTGTCGGTCGGTCGTCGTCGTCGTCGTCGTCGTCGAGGGCGGTTGCGAGACGTGATGCGAGATTGGCTTGAAGTTACCCCGGATGACATTCGCGTGCGCAACGGACGCAGTTAGTTTTAACGCTGATGACGTGGGATTTCAGATCGCGTTAAAATGAAAGCGTGGCGTGGCGTGAGAAGCGAGCGCGAGCTGATCGCATGGGGTTCTCGGCGTCGCCTCGATGAAGCTCGCCGGCAATTTCTATTTCGATTGATTTGAGATTTGTTTTATGAGGGGAAAATTGCCTTGAAAGTTTACGGAGAATAAGGTACTGGTTATTTATTAATGTCTGATTATCATCAGTAGGTACTTATAACGCAAAAATTGAACTTCAATTGGTTAACTACTAAAAACTTATTTGAATAGCAGTATATATTTGCGGTATGATTTAGTTAATAAAATAGTTCAAATTTTCAAAAGTATTCAATTTACATGTGGTTGCGGTAGAGATGTTTTTTTAAACTGAGTCAAGTAAAGCTCTTATCGCTTTAATTCTGTGTTACGTTTCAAAATAAGAAAATTTTGCTTCACTTGCCTTCCGCAGCGCTGAATGAGCTTTAGGTATTCATGGCTCGTACGATATTGTCATAATATTACAGAAAGGATGAGTCCTTTAGACAATTTCTTTTTTCTGTGCTTCGAAAATATTAAAATCTTCCCCGAGTAAAATTAACAATTTTTTTTTAGATTAAACTTATAAGTCTACAATTTACATATTTAAAAAATATTTATTTAAAACTTCTATATGTACAAATACATTCTTTTTAAGGATTTTTTAAATTTTCTCTTATGCGATGACTAATACTGTCTTATGCGCGGCAACTTTATAAAAAATGAGATTTTTTTCTTTTTAAAGCAAAAACTCATTTTACCACGAGCTCATAAACAAGCTTTGAAGAGGTCATCCTTTCATCTCGTGTTACTGTGAATATGGAAGTTACGTTAAGGCTGATAGCCATAATTGAATTGTATACGCGATGCGTTCATTTTCTTCAGTCCCATAATCAATTTTAATATAATAATGTCTTGAAATGTTCTATGAATTAAATTTTACTACCTAGTAAACAGGAGCATAATTGGATCGTACATTTTTGCTTAAATTTCAATTCTAACGGAGCGGATTATTAATATTTGCTATGCGATCGCATCAGGAGGCTTGTCGCGAACCTTCATTCAAACGATGTAGCATTATAATGTCAGACAAGTTTCGCATCATGATGTTTCACTGCAAGGATTCCGCGAAATGTCAATTAGCGTAACAGTCCCTATATAGTTTCCAGATTATTCGAGGCAGTGTCGAGTCAATTGAAATTTCATCCAACAGAATTATAATAGCCTGACCAATCAGACAATAAATCCACTTTTCCCATGTCAGAGATTTAAACTGAATTATCAAAATATTATTAAGCTTACTGTTTCGTGTTGATATATTGTATTATTTATCGTCAACGAATATTGAATTAAAATATTTATATACAGATGAAAGTATTTATTAAATACAGTACTCCAGTTATTAATAAAATTTCCGATGTGACATTGATTCCGAGGTATGACATTCTACGAATTTAAACGCTATTTCAATATTAATGCAAAGAACATTGAACGATCACGGAAACATTTATACCACTTTTATCGGTATTCGCGCGGATAAGAAGCGCATTTTCAAAAATGCAGTGGTAAAAATGGGAGGGGGGGGGGGGGATGGGAAGGGGGGATGGTGGCGACGGCAGATTTTCCGGGAAACGTTCAACTTTTTCTGCAGCAGCAGCAGTCGCTTTTAGCGCTCGCAAAATCGCTCGGGCTCTCTTCCATTATGCGCTTCATCTCGTGGATTAATCGTAAAAAAATTTCCGAAGATATTAACTCAAATATATTCCGCGCGGCCCCTGGGCTTTCCCTTGCCTTTCCTCTTTCGCCTCTCGCCTCTCTCTCCTCTCATACTCGACTCAAACGTTTTTTATAGCCGCCATAAAAGTCTCGATTCAACGCGACTTGCTCGCCGCTGCTATATACGCTAGAGCTTTCGTATAGTGGCGTCGGCCTGCGAGAGAGAGAGAGAGAGTCGGCGGGTGTATGCTTAGCGAGCGCCTTTTTTCGCGCTCGCACACGTTTACAAAATAAATAGAATAAAGGCGCGCGAAGGCAGGGAGCGCGAGAGGCCGTGAAGGAAGGAAGGCAGGAAAAAAGAAAGAGAGAGAAAGAGAACAGCAGCAGCAACAGTAGCAGCAGCGGCAGCAGCAGAGTGAAAGCAGAGATGAAGTAGAGCAAAGGCAAACACGCGCGAGGGCAAGACACGGAGAAGCTGCGGGAGAAGAGGGCAAAAAAAAACACTGCTCGGCTACCTCTCTCTTGTACTCTCTCTCTCTCTCTCTCTTCGTCTCGTTTAGCTCGCCTTCAGTCTCAGGTGTGTGTACGTGTGTATATATGAATTTGGCGGTGGCCTCACCTCCCGCGCGCCGGTGCGCCACCGCCGCGCTGCTACGAGGGCCTCGCGAAGAACTTTTTTCGCGGTTTACTTAATTTAATAACGCTTCCGCGAAACGCAATTTCAAAGATAACACTTAGCGAAGCGCAGAAGCTGCACGGCGAAGGCGTCGCGACGACCGGGAAAGGCTGGGGGCCAAACGTATACGCGCCGCCAGAGAGAAGTGGAACGGGCCGTCTGGCGAGTCGTTCCACGCGGAAAGGAGGAAGAAGAGGGAAAGAAAATTAGTGGAGGAGAGAGAGAGAGAGAGAGAGAGAGAGAGAGAGAGAGCATGAACGTGTGTATGAGAAATTGCATAAGAGGGGATGGGGGAAGGGAAGTAAAAGGGACGGAGGAGGAGTGAATTAGAGAGGAAGAAGTTGAATGAGAGGGAGAGAATGGAAGAGAGAGGACGATAGTCGTTGCATCTGAATGTGCTCGTGTGTGAGCGTGTGTTTGTGGTTGTGTGCACGCGTGTGTGTGCTTGTGACCGGATAAAAATGGGAGAAGGAGGTATGGCGAAGGAGATCGAGTGTGTGTATATGTGCGCCGCAAGAAAAATGAAGCTCGTTATAGGTGGTGAGGAGGTCGCGTAATATGGATTGTGCATCGTTATCGTACATTATATCTTACTTGTGCACTTTTATGTAGCTATCTGCTTAGAAGCGCGTTTTTCAAGCCTTTTTAAGATACCATCAATTTTCGACGTTACGTTTATAATAGATATAACGTTTGGGCGGTATCATTTCGTTCAACAGCTCGTAAATCGATAGCTCGATTGTTTTTGCCTAGTATAGCAAGTTTGAGTCTACGCATGTGCAAACACTATTCTTGATTATTTACAGCTGTAATTAGTGCGCGAACTTCAGAGCGTGCTATATGCGGTAAAGTTGTGTAAGCAGGTTCGTTACTCTTGAAACGTTCAATTTCCCCCGTAACCGGTGCACAAACTGAATTTTAATTATTCTTTGGCACGGGAAATCTTTACGACGCTGCACTGCCACGCCGCGTGTCTATAAAGATAAGCGCAGCGGACAACACAGGGCGCACAATTATAATCGAAAGAGATGTGAAAGAAAGAGGAAAAAAAAACAACAACAACAGAAGGAGAGTAGATAAGAAGGGAAGGGCTTATGTACGGAGAGCGGAGCTTTGCTATATAGGTATAATATACTCTGCCTGTACGGCTAGGCAAAGCTTAGGAGCACGGGGCGGCGGCGCGAGGGCAGCAATACCGCTCTACGCGGGGCCTGTGATGGCACTGCTACAGCGCCAAAGAGCGAGAGTCGGAGGCCGAGAGAGAGAGAGAGAGAGAGAGAGAGAGAGAGAGAGAGAGAGAGATGTTGAAGTACTTTATTTCGAAACACTGTACGTGGACCTGGGCCCGCCCCCGGGTTACTCCTCTTTCTCTCTCTCTCTCTTGCCTGCACGTACACATAGAAGGTGAACTGGGTTACACGGAGCACCGGTTTCTATATACGAGTGCGCTTATGTGTGCCGGCTGCTGCTGCTGCTGCTGCTGCTGCTGCTTGCCTACCGACATCAAGATAAGGTTACCCTCGGTCAACCGAGGCTTCTATTGCCACCACCGCCACTACTGTTTGCCACTTAACCACTGACTTTCTCCCCAAACCAGCCCTTTACCTTCTATCGCTGCGTTTTTCCTTTTTTTCTCGCTTGGGTAGTTTTTTTTTCTTCTTTTTTTTTCGTCGGTATAGGCACGACGAAGAAAAAGCCAATTTCTCTTGACGTCCTTGTACGAAGTGAGGTTAAGGGATGAAAGCGATTCTGCGCGAACTTTTTAGGAGTTAAATCAAGTCGGGGTGCCGTGTTTTCATTTCTTTCGACGCTTTTTCACTCTCCTCCACTCTTTTCGATTTCAAAGGAATATATTTAAGTGTAGTACGCGCACAAAATTGAGGCAGAGTGAGTTTGCTTTCGCGGAAGTTGGGGATGTGCTTGCGAGGAAAGGGGGGGGGCGAGTGATTGATGAATGACGCTTAAATGATTTGATGAGTTTTACTTTGGAGCCACTTTTTGGTTGTCAGTAATATGAAAGAGAGTGAGGGAGGAAGAAATAGAAGGGAATCCTAGAAATCGTAAATACTATTCGTTGAGATATATATTTTCAGTCGGGACTCATTTAAATTTTTTAAAATAATTTTCTGTATCTTATTCTTTTCGTGGAAATGAATAAATTATGCTTGTAATGTAAATACTAAGCGTCAAATAACAGTTCATTTTGTCTAATATAAAAGTATCACTACACAAGATATTAAAAATGTATTCTTGCACAATGCCGTACTAGTTGAGCAATATTTTAATAACACAAAGTAGAAAGTATAATGCCGAAGCGAAAAAAGGTGCTGTCATTTTCAAAGATGAATTTTTAACTAAAGATTTTAAAAGTTTCCATACGAAACTTCTGAACTAGCGATGCAATATTTCATGGCACTATGGTTGCCAAAAAATTCCTTCTTTTTCTTTATGAAATTACTTAAGTAAAATAACAACATCGCAATTTTCATCGTCAACTTTGTTAATTAAAACTGCCAAGATGTTATAAAAAAAAAACCTGTTTTATTCCTAATAAATGTACGAAAGAAATTCAAGTTTGTACAGGAAACAATTTTTAACCCTCAAAATATAATCAAAGCGCGAAGCATCCTGACCTATAGCTTTCATCGATTTACGGCTGCATCTCGGCGCAGGGAACGCGCGCAGTACGAAAATAAACGCAAGAAAAGCATCCCACCAAACATATCTCACGAAGCAGCAGCAGTAGCAGCTCCGGAAACTAAAAGCTTCTTTCGCTTCCTACCTTACCCTCCCCCCGGACGTTCCGCTAAAATGCAAGAATATATTAATCCCTCCATCACGAGAAGGAGCGAGTAAAAAAGTGTCGTGGATTTCCTCCCATAACAATTTAATAATGCACCGTAATACTGGGAGCACATTATCCGCAAGAGAAGATGGTCGCCTCGACTCCGGAGGCCAAAGGAAGAGACGATGACGACGACGACGACGACGAAGACGATGACTGGGAGGAGAGGGGAAGGTGAGAGTAAGAGAGGGAAGCCAGAGAGAGAGAGAGAGAGAGAAGCGCAGCTACGTGCTTGGGCGGATGAGTGAGCGCGGCCGTTATAAGCAGATTTATACGGAGCCATAATCCTCGAAAGCCGAAGGATGCCCGACGAATGGGCGGAGGTTCTATCTATATGTTTTCATGGGTATATATAGAGAGCGAGATGGAGTTATACAGAGGGCTAGAGGGAGTGAGAGAGAGAGAGATAGAGCGAGAGTGAGAGAGAGAGGGAAAGAAAGTCGCACGCTGGGGGATATCCACGCGATGTCGGGGAACGCCAGCTGGTGGGACAGGTTAACGCCTGGCAAATTGGCACGAGTTCTCTCTCGCTCTGTCTCTCTCTCTCTCTCTCTTCTTTCGCTCGGTCATTTTCCGCTTCGGGAATGGCTAAATTTGCAGATGCCCCGTCTCCCGTCTCTCTCTCTTACACACACACACACACACTCCCCCGCAAAAGAGAAGTTTGTTATTAAGTTGCGCTCCCGATGTGTATCTCGTCGCGGGCGCCTACATAGACGCGCGTATATACGTCTCCTCGCTCGTGAGCCAAAATGGAACGCGTGTCGTGCATGTGTATACGCGAGCTGTACGACTCTATAATAATTGGATTTCTTTTCATTTCCCCTCTCTTTCTCTCTATCTATCTATCTATATCTCTCTCTCTGCTTGTTTTGTCATTCGTGAAGCGCGAAGCTCATTATCAATTGTATTGTGCTGAATTGACGTGCACATGAGCTGCGAGTCAAGAGTTTCATATACGGAATTCGAGAGATTTATAAATGCTGACACGCATGAAGTTATAATTGTTACTGTCGAGCATATGGGTACTGTACCATATGTTGGTGAGAGGATGCGTTATTGTTTGTCGAGATTTTTATGCGTTTAATGACTTGATGTGTGTTATAGTTATATTTAATTTCATTTTAAGAGAGAATTTTGAATAAATTGAATTTCAAATTAAATAGTTATGAACATTGATATGGGAGTTTGTAATGCATGGTATTCTTATTTAATTATAGAAAAACGCAGCGAAATTTTAGCTATACAAATTCTGTGAATAGGAATTATTATACATTCTGTTCTATTGGTGTGTCTTACCATACCTGGTATTTTCTACTTAATGCTTAGAACACTCGTTTCTCACATTACTTCATACATTTTTATTATCTTTTGTTACTACAAAAATTACTGTTTCGTCATAATAGCTTCAATGACAATGCAATTCACTTTTGCAAATTATGCACGACCCAATTAATAATTATAATACAACAAATTATAATGTGTAGAAAACATTTTGTACAATTTCTCACCGCGTAGTTTAAATGTTTCAGTTAAATTCAACGTTGTACCTATATCATTGAATAACGTAGCGGAGGAAAGCGCGGATGGGCGGGTATACGAGTGAAAAATAAAGAAAAAGAAAAACATCAACGGAAACGACGAGTATTAAATTAATTTGCTGACACCGGTAATCGGGTCAAGCGGCTCACTCTCGATATAATTAAAACACGCGACGGGCTCCGCGACCGCAGGAAAATTCGGCCCCGATGACGCTACCACCGTCGCCTCCACTGTACTTTATTCGTCACCTGCACTGCACCGTCGTGCGGCCTCTAAATAAATATAATATTTGCGCGCGCGTATAGCTTAATCGCGGTTCTCGCGCAGCGATCTAATTAAAAATGAATTAAAGCGTCAAAGCGGCGGTGCACCGGGACGAGAGATACTTTTATGCGTTTCCTCGCGATGTACATATAATAAACACAGGGGAAAAAAAGGAGGATAACGGCAATGACGCGGTAGCGCTCGTTCAAAGGAATACACGTCGCGCGGCGGCAGCGCGTATCTCGCCGAAGATATCCCTGCGCATAATACGCGCATACCCTCAATTAGTGCGCTGGATTAATTACGCTAAATGTTTGTTGCGCACTCGCGGTATGTGTGTGGTTTTCAACGGTGGTATATGTGCTGCGCGCGCTTCATCGAGGGAAAGTGCGGCGATATCGCGCCGCGAGAATCTCTATGTGTGAATGCGGGCTGCTCCTCCTGCAGCCACTCGCGGCAATATCGTCCCTCTGAATTAGCGTGATTGGATATGAGCACGACGAATGTACTTATAGGTATATGGGCTGATGAAGAAAGTAGGCTCGGCGAGGTTCATGCTACTATATGCTGCTGTTGCTGCCGAGGCTGCCTCGCATTGGGTGGACGATGTTTGAATACCGAATCGAGGCATGAATCCGTAGCGACCGGTTAAATTATTCATGCGGCACTTGCAAAGCGCGCCCGCACGATGGAAAATTTTCATTACTACCGCTATACAGGGAGCTTATTCTTCCTTTTATCTTTTGGATTTTTACCCCAGTCCTTTTTTTTTGTGCTTGTTGGGTATTAATTTGGTAGCGGTTGGTTTTCAATTTTGTTTGGTATTATCTTAAGAGTGTGACACAGTCGGTATATTAAATCTTATGAACCGAACGATAAAGTTTTGAGAAAAACATTGTTATGTAATGTGAGGGCTAGAGTGAGTCTAGCGAATAAATTTATGGCAAAATTTGCTCGCCGGGATCCAGTCTAGCCTTTAAATATATATATCAAGAATAATAAATAATAGAACCAAATTTACTATGAATGTAATTAAGTTTATTCATGCCATGGGTTAGTTTTTATCCTTATTACAATGAATAGAGATGAAATCATAGTTGACTACAGTCTTAAAAATAGTTTACTATTATATTGAGATATTCTTCGAAACTCTATTTTAGAATTCACACTAGCTTTGCGTCACTGAGTCACGTATTGTGACATCATATTTGAATCACTTTAAACGTACGTTACAGTAAGTAAAGTTAGTTAATGGAGTTCAGGAATTTATAGTCACTTGCAGAATAGTGTATATGCTTTTATCGTGAAAATATATACAATAAATTAATATCCTTGTATAACTTGTATAGCAGTATTATCAGAAAGTACTTTTATGTATTATTGTTTTAATAATATTTTATTTTGTAAGCTTATTTCGTTCACTTTAGAAATATATACAGTCAATAAAGAAATTGCTTTTTCTTTCTTAACAAACATTTTGAAGCTTTGCCTGATGTCGCTATTGTATTTGTATTTAATATGCAAACAATTCATCAATTATAATCAGGGAAAAAAAATTGATAAGTAAAATAATCATAATTTTTTAAATTACAATATCAAATATAGAGGTAGATAAATTTTTCTAAAACAATGAAAGTAGAAAGATATATAATTATAGGAATTATGTTTAAGCTTATGTAGTATTCATATACAGACTGATATTGAGACGCATTTAATTAAAATATTCCATTACATTGATTACACATCAAAATAATTATTTTAATCAATTCTTTTCCTAGAATTTATTAAATTATCGAGGAGTAGATATAATCTGTTAAATAATCATACACCGACTAATCTTTTTATTAGATCAAAGACGAAAAAAGCAAGCAGCTCGAAATAAGCTCTAAAAGATGGTTAAAGCACTTGAGTGTACACTCAAGAACTAGGCCCTTATAGCAGCTCACTTTGCGCACGCACGTACTTATCGGACATATAC
Source organism: Megastigmus dorsalis (assembly GCA_900490025.1). Lineage (NCBI taxonomy): Eukaryota > Metazoa > Arthropoda > Insecta > Hymenoptera > Megastigmidae > Megastigmus > Megastigmus dorsalis. Next base: position 24,728 of record UELU01148167.1, read on the forward strand.
ATATATATGCCCGAGAGAGAGAGAGAGAGAGAGAGAGAGAGAGAGAGAGAGAGAGCAAGGCAGATATCCGTGAGATGCACTCTCGCGGAATAAAGTGCGATCCCCGACGAGCTAATAGGTGCACAGCTGTAGCGGAAACGGTCAAGACTCGCGCCAACCTCGCATGGGTGAGGATCCATATGGCGCGAGCCTCGGAACCCATTGTTGCCTCTCGCAGTTCATTCCGCTGTATAAGGGCACATCTGCGCGCACACGCTCAATGCATATACGAGAACGAGAGGTGATCTTTGTACTCTTGAACTGGACGTGTGCTTCCTGACGATCGTTTCATACGAGATGCTTTTTCTTAAAATGGAGACGTTATCGGAATATACTTTTACGGGTTTATTGCAAAATTTCATTTTTAATGTATATTGACTTTATTTCAATCCGATTTTAATTAGAATCGTTCGATTTAAGTTTTTATAAAGCGACTGATTATTTTTCTCATTCCGCATTGGATATTAACCGTATACTCTAGCTTCTTTTATGTAGTAGAGAAAAATATAAAATCGTGAGTTTGCTTTACTTTAAAGGATGAATTGTACTTAAAATTGGTATCCATGACCCATATTTTTAGAGCGCGTTTTAATGACAAAAAAAAAGATAAAAAGAACTGCAGTTGAGAGACAGCCACGCCCTGATTCTTAAAAAATATACCAAAATGTCTAACGCATACAATACACACTCCTGCATACACACATGCTTAAAGCTGGGTGCTATTTATTTTTCAGAAGTTCGCCTCCTCTTTTTTTTATATTCCGTTTTAATTAGAGCCACGTACGAGATTTTTTTTGCTAATTTTCCGCGGGCGCGGGGGTAGGCAAAAACAAAGTTCCGCGTGGTCGAAGCAGCAGCCCCTCGCGCGGGCATAAATTTCTTATCAGCGAGATGGAAAATTTCAGATGAAAATCTTCCTGCGCACACCCCCTCCACCCCATGTTGTACTCGGCTTTGAGATATTTCATTTTATTGCGAACGCGCGCGCGCGCGCCCGGAGCGTGCGTTTACGGCGATGTTTAGTTTTTTTGTTCTTGCCGAGCTTTACGAGCTTCCCGCGATTGTCCGCATATACACGGATAAAGCACTGAAATTCTTTCAAGAAATTATTGCCTCCCGCGTTAATGCTAATATGTGTATCGGTTATTGAATATCGGATAAGGGGGCGAAGGGGTCCGCCGGGTGAGAGGGCTCTTTTTTCCTCCGCAATTAATTCTTAACAGTCCGATATATTGGATTTATCGATTTTTATTTCACGATATATTAGAAGAAATCGAGGATTCGAGCCGCGCGCGCGGGAGCGCATCTCAACCAATACCGACTTTTACGCGAATTAAAATCTTACGAGATTTGTGTGATGTATGGCGGCTTCGGATAAATAATATCCCGACAATGGAGGAAGGAGAGAAAGTATAAATTATTCGTCAGCGGCGGCTATTAAGGGAGCATTTTTATCGGAGGGATAGATTAGGAGAATGCAAATTAAATGAGTGCGAAATCCCGTCGTTTTATCGGCCTTTTATTAAGTGCTACGCTCTTTAATGATAAGTTACAATCGCAAGTTTTAGCATCGATCGATGCGAAGCAGCGGTATATATATATATATCGGTGGAAAATTGTTGCCCAGGCTCAATTATCGGATATTTATTGTGAAATCGGTAGAGATATAATGTTTACGAACCCGCGGCCAACGCATTCTACGCGCCGAACGTTTGGCTTGTCTATTTTTGTGCCGTAATGCGCGCGAGTTTAAAGTCAAACAAATCTAGGCTTATAGGAAAAATGATTCATTCGATGACTGGGGATTTACAGTCATAATTACAGAATATGTTGCGCTCGTACACGTTCGATATTCCGTTTGGAAAATCCGAGTGCGCGCAGCCGAGAGAAAACCGAACAGCCCGGCGCGGCCGTATTTATACTAGCGAAAATATTCGAATGTATATTCCGGGGTAATAAAATGTATCGGGCGTCTGCGTGCTTATTCGTAACTGTAAAATAAATTTCGCTACTTTACCGCGGCACTTGAAAATCGCTCGCCCCGCGCACACGTATATTCGCGTCTATATACTATTATTTGTTTTTAAAAAATCATCGAGCATACAGAGAGAAGGGACTACATGCGGCGATCGAATCAACGACTGTTTTACAAGTGTCGTGAACGTGCTTATTAATATTTTATTCAATGTTTATCCAAGCGAAACATTTGCGAGAGCTGCGTCTGAAAGTTTAATATCGCGATATTCGGCAGAAGACAGTAGCCCGCCTGGGTATTTTGTAAGCGATCAAAACTGAAATATCTCGATCTCGGAATCCTTGTTCTCCCTCTCTCTCTCTCGCAGTCGCACAGTCTTTGTGAGTACATAATTTACGGGCCAGTAAAAGACATATCGTGATTTTGTGTTTGAGAGGCAAAGCCGTGGTACGAGGTGTGTCGTAAAGCCTGTATCAACGTGCGAGCTCGATGCATTTGTTTGTCAAGAGCTGTAAGGTTTTTGGCACGTATTTCCTCTCGTTTTACCTCTTCTCTCTCTCTCTCTCTCTCTCTCTCTCTCTCTCTCTCTCGCCTTCTCCCTCTTTCTCGACTGCTCAAACTAGCCATTTCAACGTCGGACGCGTTCAAAATTATTTGGCTTGTGAAATTTCCGCGGGATTTTCGTATAATACTATATGCTTCACTTAATTGTTTTTCAAGTGTGAGCGGATACATTTAAAGCTGCGCTTGTTTGTGCACAAATTAATCATATAAATTGGTCTCGTAATAAGAATATATAGTATATTATTTAATATGTTTTTGGCTAGAATAAATTACTACCTGGCAACATTAATTTCTGTCTGATCTAATTAGCCAGCTTTTGACTAATATCCATGTTTATATATATTTGTAAAGTTATTTTATGTCAAAAAATTTATTTTATGCAGATGATGTGTTTGGTACGAATTATAAACAATTCATTTGCGAATATCACGTAACTTTAATATTGAATAAGACATTCAGATATTGTTACAAAAGGTATGATTTGGGTCACTTTAACGTTCACCGCTCAGTGAAGCATTGACGCGAAGATGTACACGCGTATATCATTAAGTACTGTCTTGCTCGTTTAATTGATACATACGACGGAATTGGAAGTTTATTTGCACAAAACAAATCAGGAAAAAAAGTTTTACCTCCGAGTCTTAAAACTCAGACAGGGCAAAGCAGAGAGCCATGTCGGTGGCGTCAGAGTGCGGGTGCGTTTAAAATTGAAATTTTCACAGCCGTGTACTCTATTTTCTTCCTCTCGCTTTCTCTCTCCGTTTGTTTTTTTTTCTTTATTTCTCCCTGTCTCGTCCGTCTCCCCCCTTTTCACCATTTTTTCCCTCCCTTCCGCTCGCATACCTCGCTCGCGTAGTCCGATTATTTGCATTGTTTTCTGTGTTTCTTGCGAGCGCGTGCGAGCAGCAGCGGCACACGCATAATTCGCACAGCAGCAACGTCCGCGCGGAGATCGGTGCCGAATGAAAAATATCGAAGTCGAATTGTAAGTGTCGCGCGCACAATTTGTCATGCATTTAATCTTAGAAAGTTCCTCGTGAACACGGGTCGCACGGGGCAAGAGACGTGTTTTTACAAATTGTAATTTTTACAACGTCTGCGGGCGACTCTCTCTCTTTCTCTCTCGCTCGCCATATATTTTCTTTTTTAATTTCCTCTCTTGTTTCCCTGTACTCTTTCACTCCGCCAAAGCGGTAAATGTTTTGACTAGCGCTCGCTCGAGAGTCGGGTCCAAGCCTCGGAGAGAGCTGCTCGCAAAGAAAGGGACAGACACGCGCGAGCTTTATTCATAGAAAGTCCGGGAGTTTACCACACTATATACACATATAGGCGGACCGAGAGAGACTACTCGCCGCGAAGACGTTAAGTTCCTGCTCAACGGTGCGACGGAACAAACCTGAGCCTGCCTTGCCACCCGACTCTCTCGCTCTTTCTTCGTCTGCCTGCGTCTGTAAACTAGATTCTATATGCGAAAGCGCGTGTTTTCTTTCATGTATAATTGCGTGTATTTTTGTATACAGCCACGCTCGCTCTTTTCTGCCCCAGTCTCAAGCGCAAACACTTTGTTTTTCTCGTTACAAAGAGCGTGAAAAATCATTCTTGAGATGTGTGAGATTCTTTTTTTGCTTTTTCTATCCAAAATGTAAATACTTACTATAATAAAAGTATAGGACAACTGGCCGAAAAGTATGTAAACTAAAATTAACAAAAGAAGTTGCGGACGTCAGATTGAATTATGCATACGTCTAGTCTTCCCTCAAAATTTACTTTTCAAATGAGCTGCAGTCCAGAGCAGAACAGCCCCGAAAAAAGGGAATCGCGAGAACAGATGCAAGAAAGCGAATAACTAAAAGCGCGAAAACGCTAGAGCAGGATATAACCGAGTATGCTGCAGCGGCGGCGGCGGCGGTGGCGAAAGTTGATATCCGCGCCGACTCGCTCAACTCTATCCTTCCCTCTAAACCCAACGGTCTGGCGGTCGGCTCTGCTCACGCGATAAATGAGTTCATGAGCTCTCGTAGCTAAATAAATCATTATCCGCGCGCTCGCAGGACCGCCGCCGCCGCCGCCGCTACTACTGCGGAGCGGCGGCAGCGACGCGAGGGTTCGAAGCTGCTGCTGCTGCTGCTACTGCTGGCTGGTGCGCGCTGCTGCAACCCTCCCTGAATAATATAAAGGTCCAATGGCGGCTGGATTTACGCGAGCTTAGCAGCGGTCTATCGGAGCATGAAGGCACGAAGAATGACGCGTCGCTGCTTTTCCCGGAATTAATTGCCTATTTATAAGCACTCTCGGAAAAGCTGTGGAGAGAGAGAGAGAGAGAGAGAGAATCGCTAAAGAACGGGAGAGTGGTTAGGTAATTGCAGCGGAAAAGGTAGAGAGGATAGGTAGATTATAGAGCTTGGCCCGGTCAAATTACGAGGGCGCACATCATGTCAGGATGTTTACGAACGCGCATCGCGTCTGATCATTCGATCAATAATTACCGAACGTGCCAGCCATCGCGATGCATAATTTTTCAGCGCGAAATTTTCATGAGCCATTAAGTGTTGGAATTTAGCGGGGCCCTTATAAGCGCCCCGCCTGGCCGTCCGAGGCTGCTGCTGCTACGCCAATGGAGGAGGTTTAAATTTTTAATTACCACCGAGGTGATAACGGCTGATAAGGTTCCGCAAAATTACGCTCCTTTTTACCTTTTTACTTTTTGTTCTGCCCTCTTTTTTTTTCTTTCATTAATTCAACTCTGCTCTTTTTATCATTAGAACAAACTAATGTAATTTTTTTTATTCCGATTACACAATCAAATATGCTAATTCGTTATTACAAATGAATGAATGCCATGCAATGATTAAAAATACATTTACGTTATTGAACATTTAAAATATCTAATATCCATAGCAGCTCTTTTAAATTTATCAAGTATATTTTTCATCTGTGCTTTTGATAATAATGTTGTCGTTCGCGCAGTGCTTTCAATGGTGCATAAACATTTTGCTATATTGACGCAATCAATAATTTCCAGCTGCTCATTTACATTTCCATTAATTTTATAAACCTCATTGAGCGAATTAATCTTTCCCATAGACTAAAAATAATGAATTATGAATGAACTCGCTCCTCTCTCCTGAAAATAATAATTGTTTGGAAATTTGGCAATTTCAATTCTCGCGTAAAATATAAGTTTTATCTTTTGAATTACTTACTCGATTTTCTTATATTACAGTAAAATTTACATTTTGGATGTAGATTATTATAAAACTTTGAGGAATTATTTTATTAGAAAAGAAAGGATATGGAGGTCAACTTAACTTTGATTGTTTAGAGTAATTTTGAATCAAGAAGCAAATTTTATTTCATTAAAAAGTAACAAGACACTTTTAATAATCGCGCGACAACAGAGTACCTATGCAAGTTCGAGTCATACGGTGTTGTAACAAATCACACGAAGTGTCTCATTCATCAATCCCGCCACCAACTTTTATCACATTCGTAACGCGCGGCGCTCGCGTAAATCGTCCATTGCGCGTCCATATTTACGATATCTTTTTTTTTTCGTGCTTACAAACAGCAATTATCGGATGCTCTATCTCTCGGGCACAAAGCGTTCGATTGTTCATCCACTTCACTCGCGTATTGCCTACATTTCACGATTTAACTGTCCCAACAACGGTTTTCGTAAGCAATGAACAACCATTTGATAGGTAAGAGACTAACGCGCTTATCAAAGATACCTTCAATAAGAAATAGGGTGACAGGGAAAGTTGCGATTCAGTAGCTACAGACGATGTGTGTCAGACTGATACGCGTATATATATTCGCTACTTTTCATGCATATGCGAGTCGAGAAGTGCCTCCTCGAGTGGGTGGATCACTGAGCGTTAAAGTAGCCGCGGGTGCGAAAGAAATACAAAGAGATGATAAGGGCGCTTATAGAGCTGCGCTGGAAATGCATTAATTCAATTGATACAAATGCGAGTGCCCGATGATATATATACGGAGGCAGAATAATTTAACAATTTTTCGTTTCATGAAAGTGGAGTTGCATTGTTCATTGCGAGATTTGAACTAATTTTATAAAATTAATCGTGTTAGAATAGATATTAATTATTTAATTTTATAATTCTGGAAACTTTTGCGAAGTTTGTATGCTGAGTAGCGATAGAGTTCGACTAAAAGTAAATCATCGTGCATTTCCAATCCAGAAATATGAATAATTGCGGAAAATTGAATGTTATAGTATATATAGGAAAATGCACTGTACATATCAACCAGCCGCTATTTAATTTTCTTCAACGTAAAATAAATAAATTACCTTCGGTAGAAATTGCATAATAAAACAAAGGCATTACTATATGTATATTATTATCAATCGTTCATGAATTCTCAAATTATTTTACTAGGTCGGGCCCTTTCTGCATATTATAACATAATTTATCCCGCTTGTCATCGCATAATACTACAGTCTTTATTTTAATAGTCAGTTTGAAATCTGTAGCGTATAGTACGATATAGATAATATTACATGCACGCATATAATTAAAGATTCCAAAGAATATTTAATTTTACACAGTAGATCTACTTTAACAACACGATTTGCGAAAACCTTATTTAAATGAAGTAAATATTTCTTTAGGATTATTGAAGGAAACATTTATTCGAACGTATGGTAACGATCAATGTAAAATGAATGGCAACTCCATAACTTGTAGCGAACGCGTTACTTCTAACAATAACGTACACATACGGGGAAAAAAAGGCATAACAGCGCGGATAAAAACGATATCGAGAAAGAGACAAAATAGATAGAGAGATAAAGCGTATATATAAGAGAGCGAGAGAGTTGTTACAAGGTACTAGCCACAGCTCGCAATATCCACACACTACACACGTTTATCGACTCGGCGGCATTTCGCGGCTAAATTACGTACGAGCGATGCGGGCATTGTAAATACATCGGCATTCCGCTGAGGCTCCACCGCTCGTTGCTGTACTGCACACACACACGGACACACGCTGCACACGCACGGCATGCGCGCACCTTTGCCCCCTTCCTGCCGCGCTTTCTCTCTCTCTCTCTCTCGCTCCCATCTTCCAACCTCGAAACTGCCCGATTACACAGTCGAACGTTCCCATAACCGTATAGCCGTAGCTGCTGATACTGGTACTGCATAACGCGCGCTCCATGGCTCCTGCTGTTGCTGCTGCGCGTCTTATATAACGCGGCCCATAACCGCAAACGGTCTTCGACCTCTTTGCGGTTTGCCGTTCCATTGATTTTTCGCCAGCGACGGCGGCTGTTATGCGCGCCGACTACAGCCCCCCCCTCCCGAAAATTACCCAGTCAAATCGGCTTTTCGGGACTTCATTGAGATCGTTTGTCAAGGAGTTGGTGGGGAGGCGGGTTGTGGGGGTTACGAGGCCACACGCGTTCAGGCGATTTTCCTATACCCGACCACCCGTCGTTCGTTATTTCATATTGTTTTGGAAGCGTTTCAAGGATGCGCTCGCGCGTGTGTAGGAATGACGAGTACATGTATAAGCACATATATACACTGCACACACCGGGAGGGAGTGGTGGTTGGGATTTTCGGCGATTGCGCGCGTCGCCCCGTGAAATTGATAATAAACAAATTGCCGCCGGCGAATTTATTGCGCGAAGAGCCGGCCGATCCGCAGCATCGCTCCTGCAGTACGGATAGCGGCGCGCGGTGGTAGCGCTTTAACGACTTCCGGTATATGAGCTTTTATGCGGATTATACCAGCCGATATCTGGCGCTTTTAAAGCCATCGTTACGCCGTAGGACTCGGGAATTTCGGGGGGGCTGGAGAACGCGTGCAGTGGCGAACGCTCCTGCGTGTACAGCCTGCATTTTCAGTTTTCCGCCGGTTAAATTAGAGTGGCCACTTTTTGCTGATTATTTGTAAATAAAGCACGAGGTCGCGCGGGTGGATTTTATGGAGGTGGGATTGTTTTATGCCTATACCTGCCCGGATATACTTCAACGTTTTGTCTGGCGTTTACTGTCCTCCACCTCCCCCCCAACCCTCGCAGCAGTTCGACGCGGCGTTATTCAGTTAATTATTTTTACGTAGTCTCCACGAGTGCATATGCGCGCGTGATGCGAAAGAGTCGAGTTTAATTGGTGGATATGCGCGGAGAATTGACGACTCGACGAGGTGTCGTTAAAAATGTATGCGTGGCTGTAAAAAAAAAAGTATATGTAAAGCCTTTCCACACGTGTTGTTATATTATGATAAAATTGTTACTTTCGTTTATGGTAAGCTACGCGGTAATGCAGTTTCATGGAAACTATTACTACTGGCCACGGGATGCAACGTTGCATTGGCGAAGATTTCACGAAACTCTATATAACCACAGGGTGCAGAAAACTGTTGGTATTCAATTATTTACTTTTAACTCGTACATATTTACGACCATTTTTTCCAATTATACGAATTCCACAACACAGACACATACACACGCACATCACCGAACCACTTACTACAAGTAACAATTTTTTTTTTACCAAACAATTCAACAATGCCTATATACCGACCGAGAGCGTGTGAGTTTTTTTCCCTCTTTTTTTCGTTTTCTCTTTTTAAGCACGTAATTAGAAAAGCTTAAAAGCTACTCCGCGAAAAATGCGAGAAATACGAAGAACAGAAACAAAAACGCATTCCCGTTTAACCTAATTTTTGCAAACTAGCTCTCTTTCTCTCTCTCTCTCTCCCTCTCGCTCTTTTAACTGTACACGCTCGCTTGCACTTGCAAATAGACGAGTTTCGCGGATTATAGAGTGGCGGGCGACTCAAGAAGCACATCAATGGTATATGCACTCTTCAGTTTTGGAACACAAAAAATAGAGAGAGAGAGAGTGAGAAAGAGGAACGAAGAAGGAGAAGGAGAACACGAAGTGAGGCGCACTTTCCCAGAACCTTTAATCACTCAAACACGCATTCGAGCCTTCAGGGCCTAGGAGGAGGCGCTCGCGTAGAAATTAACAAGTCGTGTGGGAGGTGAGGCTAAACACGCATACATACACACACACAGACACACGTGTATGCAAAAGTAGTGGCATCCAAGCCGCGGCTTTCGCGAGTTATTTCGGCCTGAGAGAACTTCTGCCTTGTACATCGCACTTGCCGAGCCTCCTAAGGTCCAGCGTACAATTTTTTTTCGTTGTTGTTTATGAGATGTTTTTGGTGGTTGCAAACATTTTTTATAAGAATTTCATATTTTTGAGCACCTCGTGTAAATTATAAATGTAATTTATGTAGATTTTTTAATTATTTCCTTATTTCTATCATATGCAAGCGTTGATTAGTATATAAAAAAGAAGAAATATGAATTTTTCAGTGGCTGGCTATTATTATAAAGGAAAAAAGGGCATGTAAAATCTTGAATAGTTTAGTTACCAGCAAAAATTCAATTCTCTTTTTATCTCGAATAACCAATCATATCATATACATTGTTATTTTTAAACCTGATATTTTAGGAACAATGTCAATCAAATCAAAATTAACTCTTATGCTGTCTATTACGTAGCTTTTCCGAAACTAAAGTTATAAATGAATAATTGCATCATATCCATTTGATTGTCATCGAGTGACAAATATATCCTGCTAGTTTATACCAATCGATAGAAAAAAGAAAAAAATTAGTACCAAAGCAAAGCAAAAGAAAAAGAAGTATGAAAACACTCTGTTTCGAAGCCAGAATACTTTATAACGGTATGATGGGTCGCGAGAGATACAGGCTGAATTTTTCGCCGGTAAAAGCCCACCTCTTGTACACGGGTTCAAATAATGAACGAGCCGAAAAGGAGGAAAAGACATGCACGGAAGCTCGAGCTCTCTAGTACACAGGCTTCATGCTCTGCTTCGAACTTCTCTCTCTCTCTCTCTCTCTCTCTCTCTCTCAGTCTACATCTCTGTTGCTTCTCCCCTCCGCTATCTTGCCGACTGTGTAGACGCGAAATAATCTATGCGAAGCTTTACATGCTCTCGTTAAGTGCTGGGAAGCTTGGATGCGCCTCTAAAACAAACACACGATTCTAGCTGAGATACTGGGGCAAAGGGAGAGGCGCGTCTTTCCACTTTGCATTGTCTTTACGCATTAAGGCGCCTTCCTTGTTGCCGGAACTACTTAATGGCGGAATGACTTTGAAAAAATGGAGGATGATTGCCAGTCATTTTTCGCTTGATTTGCGCAGGTTTTACCATCGTATTGTAATATAGTCTTTTCTTTGTGTATATTATAATTTCATTATTTGTCATTATAAACAGCGTTTTTACGGTTAAGTAGCAAAGCTTTATTTATTCGCAGGCATTGTTAAATGTTTGTTAAGTATCAAGCGGATAAAATTTAATCGCATTGTAAAATTCGTGATAAAATTCATTTCTGCACTGATATTATCAGAATATTAAATAAATTCTGCGTATAAACTGTATCAAAACTTATACATATAACATTGCGTATTTGTATAATATTGAACAATAAATACAAATTTAGAAACGCATTGGAATGATATTTAAAGTAAACGGTAAGCATAATTGGCGCGAACCCTTACTTTACTTCGGGAAGTTGTTTAAGTAGAGGTTTTTCAATTATTAGAAAAACCCGGGGCACATAAAACTTTTGTCCGTACTGCAATTTTCTAAATGGCGTTTGCATATAACGTTCCCCCGCAGCTTCTCAAAGTGTAAACGGAAAAGTTTTTTCCCAGGAATTTCCATTTGTTCGTACACGTGTCACTCTTAAAGATGAAATTGGCTTTCTGCGAAATGCAACAAGATTCTACACATCCTTCAATCGTTGAAAAGAATAAGTTGTCCAAAGTATCTTTAATATCGAAATATTTCAAAGTCATATACGTACATTTCATGCTTCGAAATGTCATAGTTTTCGCAAAACCCGCAAAGCGTCAACACAAAAACCCATTTCATCTCCTTCAACATTCGTCATTGTAACAGATCCCCACGACAAGAAGTAGCATATTCTCCCCGAAGTAATAAAGATCACGCGAAGTAATTACCCAGATTGCCCGAAAATCCAATTCCAAGAAAGCGAGGACGAAGTTTGAGCTTAAACTCTCTCGGCTTGGATGCTGGGAGGTAGGAAGGAAAATTACGCTGTTCCGTTACTCGCTCGGACGCTCGCCACTTCTGTGAAAGGGGTGAAAATCGCCGCTTACGGCTAGTTGTGTGCGCGCCGCGTACATATACATACGTATAATGTCGCTAGCTCGGTGTCGGGTGAGCGCAGGTGCGCCGTCATCGCAGCCCCATATTTTGCATGACAATTTGGCGGCAAGTGAGCGAGAGAGAGAGAGAGAGAGAGAGAGAGGAGCTGCGGACGAGGTATATAGCAACGGACTACAAGGTTAACAAGGAGTCGCCGAGGACGGGCTAACGGAAACAAACGGGTGCAGCAGCTCGCGGCGATGCACTTGCCGCTCTCTGTAGCGAGCGGAGATTTATGGGCGCGAGTGTTGCGCGCGGCGAAAAAGTCGGCAAGGGGCATTAGTTGCGGGCGCAAAAGGAGCGCGAGCCGCTGAAACGCCTGTGTCTTCTAAACTGTTGGGTAAAAGACGGATGGAGAGAGAGGGACTCGAGGCTTTAACGTCCTAATTGCCCGGTTATTAGGCAATGTTTCAATTGTGCGCAGTCTACTGGGAATCCAGTGCCTGCTTCCATTGTTTCGAGGTTTATATAGAAATGCGGAAAAATTGTCAAAGGGCTTTGCAAAAATAACGATGCTCGACGCTCTTCTACTTCAAAATTGAATATTCGTATACTTCAATATTTATTTGATAAATATACAATTTATATGTGAATTTATATGCATTGTTATTGAGTACTACATCATTGGAGATTTTAACAATGAGAAGAGTCAAATTCAAAACTTAAGTTTATTTTGCGACATTAATTTCGAGCACCTATAAAATAATGATAATTTTCTGCGCGACCAAACCGAAAGAGAGAGAGAGAGAGCGAGAGAGAGTAGCTGAGAGGAGAAAGCGCAGTGAGATGCAGTTGTAATAAATATTTCTCGCGGCTCGTTGAAACTGCTATAGGTCAATTACTGTGGGTGAAAGAGTGCCAGAGCTTGGACTCCCTTGATTTATTCATACTTGATTGGTATATATGCGTCCTCACAGGATTATTATATCTTTCTTTCTCTGTAATCTTGTATTTAAGTATTTTTTTCCTTGTTTTTTTTTCTAATAATAGCTCGTTTTGTTATTAAATACAGCAGTCAAGATAATAATAGATGCGAACAGAAAGTTATCGACTAGGGGCATCAATTAGAATGAAGTAAAATAATCAGTTTAATTAAAGTTTCATAAAAATTTCTGCGCCACAGGTATTACAGGATGAGTAATATCTATCAACAGCTTGCTTCTCTATCAATGAAGAAGTATTAAAACACGATGGGAAATTGAAAATCGAAATATCGACTGCGTTATAACGACGATAAAAGTGCGATATGAATAAAAGCGTTTATTCGGGCGCTTGCCTGATGAAGAAGTAGTAAATTAATGTTTATTGCAGGACAGTTTCGATATAAACAATTAATCGACTGGAGTACAAAATGATTAAGCTTTATGGATATAAAGTTTCCGTATCATGCAGCGTCATTTCGATAACAAGCATGCATCGTTTGGATATTTTTTAATTACAGTATTTTTTGATAAAGCAACAGATGTGGCGCATAAATTCGAGAGATAATAAAGAGGGTAAAAAGTGTTGTAGATATTCCGACATTTTTTAAGTACGTTCCGAACGAGTAATATATTAAAAACAACTTTTTTTGACCGCGCGTATATAACAGACCTCAATGTTCACGTAATTTATTGCTACTAAATTTTTTTTTATCATCCGTTTTGTTTTAAGTAGTAACTTCTCGATATTTGACATTATTTTGTACATTTGATGACTCTTTATAAAATGATATAAAAGAATGTTCATTAACATTAAAACTACTGCTAGTAGAGTTAACACGTGCTAAATTTGCACGTAGAGTATTAAGAACGTAAACTCAACCACCACCTCACACTAATTATCTGCTCCGAATCACGATCAAACATTAAGAAAAGTTTTAACGCCCCTATCCAATCCCACAAATCGAAAAAAGCCCCGAAACGTGTTTTACGGACAAATAAATCAATCTCTCGTAAATACGTCTCATCATCCACCAAACCCTCATCCCCCCCCCAACCACCGATCTCCTTACGATTCCTCAATCGTACAACACCGATATTCAATCGCGCGCATTCTTACAGCGACAAAAATCCAGTCTCCCAAAGCCCGCAGGCACTGACTCCCCATATATACCAGCAATTCGAACTACACGCGGAGAGTGGGATATTGCACGTGGTGGTTTAGCTACCACGCGACATCTGGGGAGCTGGTGGGTCCTGCTGCAGGTCTACATGAAACTCACGCGTACAAGCTATCTAGCACGGTACGGGGTACCGACGGCAGCGACGGCGTCATCTGGACTTTATTATTCGATTCGAATGGAATGCAATGAGCCGAGTACTACTGGACGGACTGCACACGGTGGCTGGCTGCCAAGATTTTTATAAAGTTTCCGCTCGACTCGGAATCCTCTACTGGGCCGCGCATAGAGAGAGAGAGAGAGAGAGAGAGAGGCACATCCGCGTCCGGCCTGCCGCCCGCGCGCCGCTGCTCGCTGGTAAACGCGTCACGTAGCGTATATAATATGAGGGAGAGAACCGCTGCTAGAGGAGGAGGAGGGGACCGGGGGTTCGAGGAGCGCAACACGCGCCTCCCGTTTACTTTTCGCGCTCGGATGAACCCTCGTCAACCGGCCCGTAGACCTTTATATGCCATCGGCATTGGAGCCGGAGGGAGTTATTCTCTACGTATAGAGCCTTTGTGGACGGGAAGGCTAATTGCGAGGATCGCTCGGGGATCTCTCTCTCTCTCTATCTATCTCTCGGTGTGCGGGTCTGTAACACCGCTGATATGTGAAATTAATGAGGATCTACCGGCCTTTCATTCCTATTAACCGGAGTTTATTTGTCTCGTTAGCTTCCCGTTTTTTATGAACTGCGGACGCCACGCCATTTTCAGATGAGATACACATTTTTGGTGTTTCGTGGAAATAATAAATATAAAGCTTTTTTTCTCACTGATGCGTTAAATATTACGGTTAAATATCCCTTAAATAATACAGTTCTTTACTAATTACGGGATGAATGAATCGGATTTGAAAAGTTGCCACGACGAAGTAATCAAGGTGCATTATTAGTATTAGATCGGATCTCCAACTATTTTCTATACCCCGATATTTATAGATCCACGTATAGAACAAGCTTTATATATATCCTCATTTTTCTTACATAGGGCGTTAACGAACAGATTATCACTTTCGACGGAATCGGATAGAGCGAAAAATTCTAAGCAAAAAATCTTGAAGAAACTTTTCGATCCGATCAATAATTACTGAGTAATAATCGATTGAAAGCTCTACGCTGATTGGCTCGGTCGACTGATTTTCAATCGATTATTACTCAGTAATTACTGATCGGATCGAAAAGTTTCTTGATGATTTTTTACTTAGAATTTTTCGCTCTATGCGATTCTGTCGAATGCGATAGTCTGTTCGTTAACATCCTATATATACCTTTTGTGAACTTTGATTACGCCTCTCGAAAGCGCTCTTAACGTTGGTTCGAATACACGCTGCTTTTGCGATTATCTCAATTTGTAATGCCCCTTTCAAATACCGCACTGCCAAGAACAATCGGGGACACCGAAGTTGAAGCTTATATACTCCTGTGTTATTACGGAAGGAAGTCGGATATTGGCAGCAATCGAAAAATTGGTAAATAATGAACGGCGGCTTCAAACTATGAAAAATACATCGCTACTCTATATAAAAGAGCTACCCTGTTTTTTTTTTCAAACGCATGCATATGACTGGACCGCAGAGGCCCCGTCTCGCGAAACAAAAGTGGAGAAAGCAGCAATTTATGTATTGTTGCCTCAGACGTTCGTAGCCATTCAATATTTACATATATATACATATATATACATATATATATATAAGAATGGGTGCAGCGTACACAGACACACACGGTGGTTTGGCATATCCGAGTGTAGCGGCGCTCGCGCGTACACCGCTGCGGCTGCTGCTCGTACCCCTTTGACTCGCTAAGCGTACGCTTGACCTGAACTAACAGCCACTGCCGCTCGTCGGGCCCTAATGGCTGCTTTCACGTTTTCCATTCTCTCTCTCTCTCTCTCTCTCTCTCCCTGCAGTCACCACTACTACCACCAGCGCCGCTACTCCACGTACGCGTATCTATATAGTTGGGGGTTGCTACTGCTGCTGCTGCTGCTGGTGCAGCTTCTTGCCGTGCGATATATAACGCGTAGCCGGCGGCGCGTGTCCTCTTTTATCATCTCTCGGGCTGCGGATCGTTGGGCTAAATTTGTTTAACAAGTTTCCCCCCGTGGGAAGTGGGAGGGAAGGGGGGAGGAGGGCAGCCGCCCCGCGCCAAGCAACTGCCAAGCTCTCTTTGCTGCCGCGGGGTTAAAGTGTGCGACGGAGCGTCCTCATAATGTGTGCAACGACATTTGCGCATGCATAAACACATGCGCGGAGGGAGGCGGCTTATACGTGTGTTGCGGCAGAGAGCCTCTTGCGCGTCAAAGACGTTAAGATGATAACGCAAGTTTCGTGGAGAGATAGAGAGAGAGAGAGAGAGAGAGCGACTCGACGAAAACAGCACACACTCACGCGCGAGAAACGCGTGGAGTGCAAGTACAACAGCGCGAGCTTCGTTCCTATGTATTATATATGTGCGGGAGGCGGAAAAATTTTGAGGAGACGTAGAGTAGAAGAGAGAGAGAGAGAGAGAAGAGAGAGAGAGAGAGAGAGAGAATGCCGTGTACGAAACGAGCTCAAATATATTGATTGAACAAACACGCATGTACAGTGGGCTTCGCACTTTTTGCCGAGAATTAAATTGTCTGCTGTATAATAATCTACGAGGTGTTGAACTTTAAATGTTTGTCATATCGATTGATTTGAATTTTAACGGAATATTAAATAAAAAGGTTTTCAATAGATGTTCGCGTGAATTCGCGAGTAATATTCGCTCATATCGGAATAAATTTAAAATAAATTACGCATCCGTATTAAAATTGCAAATAGAGCCCATCCCGAACATTCTATATACAAGAATAATTTCAATACGACTGTATCCCAGCTGCATGTGCAGTACATCGTAAAGGAGCGAAGTACGAAAAATGTTTCGTGTATCGCAGTGTGAAAAATTCATTCCTACTGTTATCGGTGTGTCAATTCAATGAAACGTCAAAGCTTGAGAGCGTGAAAAGATTTATAGACGGGTAGCTGTCCTCTCTCTGTCTCTCTCTTTTTGCACTCGAGAGCTATTGCTATATCGAAAATAATTGCAAAAGTCCACGCGGTAAAAGGGTAAACTTTTCAGCGGATACGCAGCAACGGTAGAGCAGAACACACGTGTACACAGAGACAGATCGGTGCACGCGGCTCGACTCGACGTCGCTTGTAAAATATGAAAATTAATATCCCCCGCTTTATTTCACGCGCGGCACAATCGTTAAATTTTCAGTTGCGCCTCCGCGAAACTGTCTCTGCGCAATCCTATACACACAAGCACACGGGCATGTATCGGCCGCGCGAACCGATTTCATTTAGCGCTTTTCGTATATACGGAAAAAAAGCGTCGCCCGACAGTCGTGTTCGCGCGCGTTCATTCGCTATACGCGCCGCGAGCGATAATAATAACGGAGGACTGGTGATGCTATACGCGGAGGCATGCGATCGATCATCAAGGGGCGAAAGACGATGCGCCGCGGCTACGAGTATCCACTGTATTCGCATTATATATTTTATGCTCGCAAATTGGAAGCTCGCGCTCTATACGTTTTGTGGTCGAAACTCGACAAGGGGATAACGTGTCAGTTGAGATGTCGCAAGCTGAAATGTTGCACTTTGTTTTAGAGGAGGGCTGGTGGTCACAATTTTTATCGATAGGTCTGTAATAGAAGGCATGGTCGAGAGAAACGTATGTATGGGAGGAGTAATTGTAGTTTGATTTGCATGGCTGTTGATAAAAGTTTGGGGTCGTGCCCGTAGCTGTATATACGTTAAATGAATCTGCCTGCGTGTGCCAGGTGGCATTTGGTCCAAAATACTTTTTTAAATACGGCGGAAAAACAGAGGGGAAACCCGAGGCTGAATCAAAACTTTTTCCGTAACTCCACTCCATACCTACGACTAAATAATCACAGGCAACCACTTTTCTCCGCATCCCGCTCAATCGAGTCAATCGAGTCGATCGATCCGAACGACAAAGCCCTCGATTAACCACATTCTCTCGCAGAGACATCTTAAAGTTCTCCTATACGATTCCCAGAAAGCGAAGCCATGGGTCTGGTCGACACCGAAAAAGAGCGAGAGAGAATTGTATAGGTGAATTGTGCCTGCACGCAAGTATCTCGCGGCCTCCGGTCCCTGACAGCTCGACCAAACGAGGGGGTTGGGTTAACCTGCAATACCCAGTCGGTGCAGACGCAGTTGGCGGCGCACCGGAAATTCTATACAGAGTGACGGAGGAGAGAGAGAGAGAGAGAGAGAGAGAGAGAGAGAGAGAGCATCAGCAGCGGCTCATTGATTCGCTAGAATCGAAATATCGCTCCGGTCGAGCCTCGTCGGTGGATCAACCTGTAAGCCAGTGTCGTTGCTGGACGCGTCAGTCGTCGAACGCTGGATAACTGCGGCTGGCTTCGACACTGCGCACAGTGATGTCGTTTGGTCTTCTATTTCCCGTTGGACTCGGTTGAGTTTATGGATAAAGGAGAGCTTGAGCGGAGGTTGAAAAATGATTTGATATCTGCGAAAACTCGGGAAGTTTGATATGGTTTTCTTTTCTTTTTTTTTTTCGAGGAATGAGTGATGCAAGTATAGCAAATAAGAAATGCATCTGTAGGAATAGGAGTGTAAATAAAAAGCTGTTTCCGATAGCTATAGCTTCTTATGAATTTATCTCAGGGTTTTCCTACTCTTGTAGTCTTTTAAAGGAAACGAGAGAAGCATGTTCTTACTTACCAGGTTTCATGAAAACTCGAAGCTATCTTCTGGCTAAATATTGATTATTTAGACGTTCACCCTCCAGTTTAACCTAATAATTTACTTTTAGTTTTACAAACAAGAATATTTCCCAATTTCTGTTATCGCAAACAAAATAATTGCCACTATTTGAACAAATAAAAAGGTTACAAATATGAAATAAAATCAGAGTACTGTCGATAGCGACTTCCGTGAATTGTTATCAATACAACACAAACGTGTACAATACGACTGGCGAATGTTTTCTTGGCTTTCTCTGCGTATATACGGGTTGGCTTATCGTCCGAGCGATTTGCTCGGAGATTGCGAAATTTTTGAGGAAGTCGACTACCCCCGCCGCCGCCGCCGCCGCCGCCGCCGCCTCTTTGCGCCCAAGACTTCCGGCGAAGTTGGTTTCGAGTCTGTGAGCGAAATGAGAAAAGCACCGGTGGAATAAGAGCGGCGAGAACGAAGAAGACGCCTCGACGGATCCTCTCTTTCTCTCTTTCTCTCTCGAGGCTTTAAGAAGGAGCGAGAGAGAGAGAACGAGGGTGGAGAGTGTGCGAGGCAGTAAATAAGAATCGCGCGGACGCGCTTGCCGAAGTCAATCTCTGCCTCTGGTCGGGCAAACAGTTCGATTAGAGCGCTCTGGGAGAAAAGCAGCGGGTGTGCGAGAGAGGATGAAAATGGCCAGTGTTCCGTTTTCCTTGGCTCGCTCTCAATCTCTCTCTCTCTCTCTCTTTCTCTCTCTCTCTCTCTCTCTCGCTCCCTCTTTCGCATTAGCAGCGAGAGCGTTTTTCGCGGAGAGAGGGCAAAAAGGAGCAGAAAGTCGAATAACTCGCTGAGTGGCCTCTCCTTTATATACCTCTTCACTTTTGGCCGCCGGCAGCAGCTCCGCCTTCCGTGTTTGGCAAGTAATTCGAACGAACAGACGGTATATAGAATAAGCTGCCGCTGCTGCCGCTACTGCTACTGTGCGGCCTTGTAAGCGCGAGCGAGAGGGAACGTTATAACGAGATTTCCAGAGCACATGAATGTGCGCCCAGTACCTATATACGTTTATATATATATACGCTGGGGCTCGCGCTTGTATGGCAGTAGCTTAGCGCCCAAGGTATAAGCGTAAAATTGGCTTTGTGAAGTTTTTTCACCCTGCGCGCGCAAAGCGCAAAAAGGAAACGGGGGGGGAAAGGGTCAGCGCGTTGTATTTTATCTCTTTAATTGCCGCGGCTACTGGTGGCTTGAAGGCTGTAACCTGGGATGTCGTTGCGAAAAATCAGACTGAATAATATTGATAGGCAGGTGGATAATCGGCAGCGGCGCAGATGCGTGTGACATAGTTCGAAAGGGGATTTTCAATCGCATACAGATATTGGTTCTTTTCGAAAGTTGCGGGAAAAAAAGCTTGATTCAAGCTGTTTGGCTAAAGTCTCTGTATACAGATATTTTGTGCCTGGAGTCTTAAGAACTTATCGCTGTTGTTTTTTCTGTCTGCACCATTTATATCAATATTATACAAATAGTTACTAATTAATTTTAATCAAGTCGATATAATAAATGATATACGGAATTAAGAGGATGTATATATATATAATATGTGGTTATATTTACCTGCAGGCTGGCTCTCCGACTGTCTCGAAAAAGAGGCAGGTACCACCGTTCATGCAAAAGTCTCCTGCGATCGGACAGGGCTGCTCTTGCCTCAACCACGCCGCTGTCGCTAGAAAAAAGTGTTTTATTAATAACTTGTAAGTACTAACTCCTAGTTTTATTAGTTAAGTAATATTCCTCTTTCAATTTAAATTAAGTATAAACTATAAATAAACGACTCATATAAATTTATAGAGTACATTTATAAGAGATGTGAATTTAAATCAAGAAGGACGTACATTACATGATATAGAATGTTTTTGCTTATTAATAACCGTTTATCAATTCGATTCTTCTGTAAGAATCACATAAAAATATTTAATTCGAAAATAATAAGCTCTTGAAATTGTACGAAGGATTAATAATTAGTAATTCAGAATAGTTCTTTAAAATCGTGGTCTAGCCACAGCCAACCTATATCTACTTAAACATACGTTTAGTATGGTGCAAAGATTTGACCTTCTCTGATTGACAAAGGATTGAATTGTCGTTTAAATTGAAGTTCTTACTTTCTCGCTCATTACAATAGTGTTAGCTTCAAAGGTTTCTTTTTGAGGGTGATATTTCAAATCAGTAACGTTACAGAACCAGAGCTTCTCATTTATTTTGTATAATTAATGTTAATTACACGCCAAGTGTCAATTATTATTACATTGCATCGTTAGCAGAATGAATTTCTAATTCATCATTCTTAATAATAATGCGATATATATATAGTAGGACATATGGAAATAATTTAGTATCTTGCCATTCTAGAACAGATAGATACTAAAGATAGAAGCAGATTAATAAGAAAGCCGAGGTAAATTCATTAACCGAATAATTTACAAATGAACATACCTACGTCCAATGGTAATTTAATTTTGTACCGT
>UELU01148167.1:52981-75249 GCA_900490025.1 Megastigmus dorsalis
TTTTTTTTTTTTTTTTTTTTTTTCAAATAACGTCGGAAGCACTTTGTAAATTGAATTATGTTTAATGGAAGGACATTGGTTGACTTGTTCGGTGCAGTTCAGAAGGCTAAGCATTAACAATTATTATCTATACATGCACAATCTTTTCTCGATAAATTTGGTCTTTTAGGATTTTTAATGAACATGGAGGTTATTGAGGGTAAAGTCTAAATGATACGTTTAGATCGTGAGATAAGTGAGAATGTATAAAAGAAAATTGCTCTTATTATTTTTCGGAATTTTGTAGAGTATGCAAACGCCGAGCACGATGAATATTTAATAAAAAATTTAATATAAACGACACATGAGATACTGCAGCGAGAGCGTATAACGTCAAATTAATTACTGTCTTTTATTAAATTAAATAGTTATAAAATTTTTTATAATACACGCCGCATTTTTAAAAAAAAAATTTATTTTTAATAGGAAAATATAACCTTTGAAAGGATACAAATTCTTAAATTTTATTTTACATAGACGAAACACAGTGGAAGACAACGTTAAATTCTTTAAAGCCGACTAGTGCATTGCGTGGTTTTTCCTTTTATTGTTTTTTCTTGTACGCGCGTAACAGTTACGCGGCTAAAAAGTTTCATAGCATCATGTAGGCTCATAAAGTTTCTAGTTATACATGACGGGCGAAAAATTTACGACGTACACGGGGTAGCATTTAAAAAGAATCAAGTTCCACACTTTTTGTAAGTGAATAAGTTTGATTTCCGAACTAAACATATAAACTATATATAATTTCCAAGTGCGTCGCATAAAAGGCCCTTATATTTTACCGGCCCATCCGTCGCAGTGAAAAAGTTTTCCTCGTATAACTGACTCCTAAAATTTGATTTGCCGTTGCGATGTTGCCGATAATTGGACTATACAAAGGGGAAGAAGCGCCTATACCGAAGAACTCGAGAAATCGTTTTACTCAACATCAAACACTTTCTTTAGCTATTTGAGAATATTTATCCAACTGTTCGTATGAATCTATGAAAATCTAACGGTCTTTATTAAAAATTCCAGGAAAGCTCACATTCATTTCCAGGGAGACTCTCTTTCCAAGTCGAATATATATATCTACTATACTGAATTACAAGCTCATTCACTCGCAAAAGAGCGAATATATCTATAATGTAATAAAACGATGCCTCGCGCGCCTTTTGTCTTTAAACTCGTATATATTGCTCCCCCGAAAGAGTTATTACGAAACAATGCAAATGGCCTTTGCGTTTGTTTTTTTTCCCTCTCGTACATCACCAAAGTACTCGAGGTATATATATCCGACAGCGGCGTATTCTCTTTCTCGCATTCCAAAGGAGAAAAGTTCTATAAAGCGCCATATTACGAGCTCGACTTAAGTGAATAAGATTCCTCGTGTGTATGCCGTGCATTTCTTAGCTAGCAGCTCTCTCGCTCTCTCTCTCTCACTCCCTTTCCCCACCCAAGCCTTATCTCTTCATTCCGTTGCGAGCTATGCACCGAATCGTCGTCGTGAATTCAAGTGGAACACACCATCGTGCTTAAAATCTTTTACTTTATTTGTGCACATGTCTTGTATTATTATGTCGCTTCCCGAGCGCGGCAAAAAGTGGCCCAGAATTTCTACTACTCGCATTCTTATTGAGAAAATTTCTAGATCTCGTTGTTCTCTCGTTGGGAAATATTTTCTGGTTTCTACGAGTGGCACACTTACCGTTCATTCTAACAGCATCATATTTACGCAGTGCCCGAGTGCATTAATAAAGAACTACTTTATTATTTTAATATTAATTAACAAGACGCGCACAAATGAGACAAAAGATCCGCATTAAAATAGCTGTACATAAGCTCCACTACCCTATTACTTTGTCGCTTACCACCGCTGCCGGAAAATAAAAGTGAGCGTGCGTGGCGCTCTCATCAAATTATCTCGTCAACGCGCGACGCTACGAGCGGTCGTGTATGCTCGGTCAGGGACAGATACGCGCTCGCCTCGCAACGCCGTTCGACAGCGAACGGGCGTAGCTACCCACTACGGCTTGAACTGCATCAAACTACCTGGCCTCTATGTCTCGCGCTCATCGCATCACTTCTCTCTCTCTCTCCCTCTCGCTCGCAGGTGTACCGCACAGGCAGCTTCTGCAACTGGTCGATCGCGCAGCGCAACAATTTTGCACCGGCTCGCTTGCCTTGTCCACCTTTTCACTCGCACTTCTCCCGCAGCAGAGAGAGAGAGATAGGAGAGAGAGTGGCTGTGCGTATAACGTAGAGGAAAATTGCGCCCTCAGGTGCGGTGCAGCCGGGACTCCGAGGGCTGCGTCTATGCGCATGTATTCTCCTTCTGCACGTGGCTCGAGACTGTTCTCCCCTTGTACCGCGCCTGAGTATATGCAGGGTGTTCCGGAGGATTTAGCGTAGGTAAGCGCCTAGAGCCGCCGCGTGATGTGCGGAGAACGAGAGGATAAATTTGATTGACGAAATTGGACGAGACCTTTTACCCTGTAGAGCTGAGCAAAGTTGAGAAGAGACATTGGCGATTTGCGTGTGCCGCGATGAGCATGCGATTTATGCGATACGGTAACGAAACATTTGGGAATCGAACGCTTCCAAGGATTGATCAAACGCACAACCAATCGCTGCCCCCCGCCTCCTCCCGTACTTTTGGAATAAACTAATTTTGAAATAAAAAAGCCACGTCTGAGTAAACAGGATATAAAAGTTCCACTAGAGAATCACGGGCCCAATTACTGCACCGCCATAAACACCGTATCGATAAAGCTAAAATCGAAAAAGTATTTCGGAGCATACAGGAGCGGTTATCTCTCCCTTTGACAGCGCGTTTGATCACATACCCAATATTTTCTGAACATCCAGTATATACTCAAGTCTCTCTCTCTCTCTCTCTCTATACCTGGAAGCTATTCGTGGCGATGTGCAAGGCGCGCCAGTGCATCGAGCGGAAAGCGAGAAAAGGAGAGAGAGTGAGAGAGAGGTGATGGCGCACCGTACAGAGTGAGATATATATATATATATATATATATATAGAGAGAGAGAGAGAAGTAGGCGAGGCGCACAGCGGAATAGAGGTTAAACTCACGCTCGCGCGAGCGCACGTGTTTCTCGTATAAGGAAGCGATATAGGGAAAGCTTCCTTGCGAGAGCTTCGGAGCCGTTGAATCTCGAACTGTATCTAGTGTGGGAATCGCATTGGAGAGAGTGAGAGAGCTTTGTATTTTGTTAAGGTTCCGGGCGCGCGCATGTGTAGGTGTGTGAGAACGCGCGCGACGAAGCAATTTTCGACAGCCCCTTTTTAGCGCGTGGGGTGCACACGTCTCTTCTTCCGGGGATCTGATGAAATCGTTGAGCGTTGAAGCGCTCGGCGAAGGCTGCACTAGTGTGATACTTGAGATTAGAATATGTGCAAGCTGTAATACGACTTCATTTCGTTGGTTCGGTGAAAAATAGTATGTATGTGAAATTTGAGTTTATAAAAGGACGTATGTGCAATATGAAATTTTCATATTGCACATACGTCCTTCACTTTCGTCTTTCCGATACGGTTCACCGAATCGATTATTTGACGATGTATTTTTACGAATGCAAGGATTTAGCTCCAGGAATACATCGAAGTAAATCGTTACAGAAAAATGATGAAGGTAATCGATGCTAGAATATATGGTTTGGTTACGAAATAATTTGAACAGTTTAATCGGTGTTATCGATCCGGTATTTTCTTTTGAAAATAGGTAAAAATGAAGCAGCCGATTATCAGAGAACCAAAATAGTGCAATTTTATTAAATAATTGACTGCTTTATTTTTATCAATTTTTAATGGAATAATCTGTTCCGAATTCGCTAATTGTAATAATTGTGTTGGAATTATGAAAAACGCGAAGTTGAAAAATGATGTCAAATTTGTGGAATGGGAGTTGAAAGGAAAGGAATAAATTAATGTTAGACCCGTGAAATTCTTAACCCATTGTCTTACCAATTAGACTATGCACTATATAGTGAGAATAACTTCTTTTTGAAATTTAAATTGGACACCGCAGTTTTTTCTTCACAAGTGTCTAAATATATAATGTGAAATTCAAAAAAATTCCCAGCAAAATGTTTATTTAATAGAAAATAGTTAATTGCTACTGATTTTTCTCTTCGGTGCGTGCAACATTTTGGTAAATAAAGAACGACTAACCAGTTCTCTAACAATTTCTCCAGTTCGAAGAATTACCCGATTTCCGATTAAAAAATGTCCCATTTAGCAAGTTAACGTCAGCCTCGATAACTGCTAACTCACTTATAAAAGCATTACCTCTGCCCATCCGACCAAATAAAAAGTCAATTCCTGTCCGCATTAAAAAGGCTAGGATGAGAGAGACAGAGAGAAACACTTGGCACATCGAACTACGCGAGGCGCGCGTAATTTATTATCAACAAATGCAGCTAACCATGCCAGCGAGCTCATTCCCCCTTTTCCACACTCGTACACACACACACTGACGCACACAGCGAATTGAAACTCTAAATGCCTTGGCGCGCGCAAAAAGCGAAATTGGCATTTTCATCATAGGCCGAGAGATTTTCGCAAAATTTCAGCTGAGCCCCTGCGCCGCATAAGTATAGTTTATATATAGTTCAATAATAAACATGCAATTTCTCCTCGTGTGTTATGCACGCACATATACATGTGGAGAAAGAGAGCACACGAAGGCGGTTAACGAAGTAAATCTTAGATTAAGTGCTTTTTCTGGTCCGTCCCTCTCCGCTTTCGATAATACCCTAGTCGCTGCTGTTACTCCGCGCCGTCTCGTGCATTAAGTATACGTCTAAGTAGCTCTTACATATACAGTGAGAGGGGAGAGAGAGAGAGAGAGAGAGAGAAAGAGAAGGGATACACGATAACCCCGTAAGATATTGAGTAAATGTCTATGCGGGCTGGAGTTGTGTGTGTATCGGCGCGAAGCACAGCCGCGCACATGTATAATACACTGCCGCACAGACTCGCGTTCTTATATAGCGTGGAATAAGGGGGTGGGAAAGTTGCGCTTGCTACTACTGCAACAGCCGCCACCGCCCCCGGGTAATATCCATTGTTATTGAATGCCAAAGAACACAATGCACGCCGCTGACACGTTAACAGTGCAGTGCGTCGCTCTCTCTCTCTCTCCCTCTCCCTCTCCCTCTCGTACCACTCGGTGCCTGGCTTGCACTCGCTTGCACTCCCCGACGACCCCCTCCTACACCACCAGCCCGAGGGGCTTTTTCGCGATTTCTCACTCTCCTTTTATGGGAATGTGTCGCTATATACTATCGCGTACACCCGCAGACACGCGCGCGCGCGCCTTGCTGATTTATAATGCTGGTATTCAGGGACACACGCTGGATTGCCGTCGCGCACTGTTTGACACTTTTTTTTTGGTTGTACGTCGCTGATTGGAAGGACGGCTGAGGCGCATGTGTATCGGTGATCAATGGATTTTGGGACTGGATCCACATTCGATGAGTGGGTGGTGAACTCGTAAAGTGGATGAAGATGTAGGGCGGGCTGTCGGAAGTCGAGAACGGAACGGTTTGTTTTATAATATACGCAGGCTTTTGATTAGGAAAATTTACATTATGGTTACTGATTTTTAAAGTTTGGCGGCTGGTGTATATCGTTTTTCGCTTGCGATGGAAATACATTAGAGTATTGTATGATTTTTATTTATATTATTTTGATGATCACAACCGTGAAAGAGCGATATACTGTAATAATAAATTGATCTACGTAGTTATTTATAATAAAGGTGCGAACTCGAGTTTTCCTGCAGACCTGGAATTAGTTTAATAGTGTATCATATCATATTTGATTTAACCTGCTTTATAATTATAGAAACCGATTGTAGGATATTTTTTACATTCATTTTAATTAAAGATATTTCAAGATATTTCATGAAAATTCATCCAGCTTATAAAAAGCTCGCATTACTAAATTACAGCTCATGAAAGAAATAAAGCTATAGTAAAATCACTTGATTTCATAAATATTTCAGCAACCTTCGCGCTATTATTTGCGCAACAGCTCACAAAGAGCGCAAATATTCAACAAACTGCCATGTATGTATAAAAGCTACTTACATATTCAGAACCATAGAAGACATAGCCGTCAGCTATAAAAAGACTCTATTTGCGATGCCGATACGAGCATATTCATCCGCAAATAAATAAGGGATGAGAGAGAGGGAGAGAGAGAGAAAGAGAGAGAAAGAGAGAGAGAGAGAGAGAGAGAGATGAGAGTGAGGGGTCCGCTGAAATTCCATTACGCAGTTTATACGACCTAACGCATCCACAACTCGTCGAGGTCCCGATTATTTCCTCGCAACTGCGCGCAATGCACACAAGGCGCGCATAAACATCAGCTTGTGTATGTATGTATATGACCACGTTCCGGGGGAAATATTCCGTGAGCATCGGAGAGCTAGAGAATATATCCCGTATAGCGGCTCTCTCTCTCTCTCTCTCTCTCTCATTGTGCTCCCGCGCGCTTACAATCCGCAATACAAACAATACACACTCGCGCTTTACAACTTCGCCTCCGCCGCTGCTCCACTCTCTCTCTCTCTCTCTCTCTCTCTCACTCTCTGGGTTGAGAGGTTACAATGCGAACCATATGAATGGACAGGACCGCAGAACCTTAGCCCCCCGCGTGGGTAATGCGCGGCTTCGGTCAAGTGTAGGTATAGGGTTAGGTTAGAGAGAGAGAGAGAGAGAGAGAGAGAGACTCCATACGTCGTTAGCTAACCGATCATATGATATAATTCAGCGATGGCCCGTACCGCCTTGATGAGATTGATTGTCGTCGCCGTACTAAATCCACTTGTCGCACGAGTTCTCTCTCTCTCACTCCCCTCTCGCGCTCTTGATATTGCGGCTCGGTGAAACCGATATCCGACACGTCCACGCATATGCGCCAGTTGGTTTGTGTGTACAGCGCCTGCACACATATATATAAGTATGGGGATACGACTGCTCTCGAGAGGGTACTGCGCGCGGTCCTTCGATGTATGCATGCATATTTCCCGCTGCACCTTGCCCGATATCGCCTTAATATAATTGAAGCTTCTGATGGGGATTCCAAGAACCCGATTGGCTCGTATCTCGCTCTTTATCAATTGGATTTTTAAGAATGAACATCGATTCCATCATATTGTATACTATAGTTATTCAAGAACAAACATTCGTGTAGTTTTATGGATGGCAAGTATAAATAAGACCTTAAAACCAATGTCAGATGACCAAATTTTATTGTATGATCAATACAGGTTATCAGTTCTCCAAATATATAGAAAAATATTGAATCAACCTCATATACATCTCCATAAATAGGAAATGTATAAAGGATAAAATTTCCCATGTATGAGTTATATTGACAATGACCATACAACAGTCTACTGCTCACATCGCCGTTTTTTCCTCCGCCTACTCCCCAATTTATACGATATATTACGCCCTATTCCTGTGTTTGAGAAAGGACATACAGCTGAAGGGGCGAAAATGTTGGAATACGAAGAGGTTGGCGGCCGTGATATCGGCTCGAGAAAATACCGAAGAAACATCGTCAGGATCCATTCGTCTTTATCAAGCAGGTCCGCGTCGTGCTGCTTTTCGCAAATCACGTTCTTACAGTCGAACTGCAAATAAAAGGGGACGTGAGGGGATTGCCTACGCTTTCAGGAAGAGACTCGAGAGAGAGAGAGACTTCTTATAGGAAATACATTCAAGCTTTGCACAAAGTATCTCTTTGCCTGGGATAATATATCGACTGGCCATACAACAGATTGTATTGTTTTATTGTGAGAATACGCAGAAAAATATCGTGCTAACCGGACCGGAGGTGTTTATATTGTTTTGTGCTGATTGCTGTTTTCAGGATAAATATGAATCCACTATGTATGAACTCTAACGAATGTAAACCGATATATCGGGACAAAATGAAGTGAAACACTCGGCAAACAGCTGCTATGGCAATTTAGTACAAAAAAATATCCATCGATGAAGGGTATTTAATTTTTCAATATGAATTTCATTATTTTATAAAGAAAAACAGATGTATAATTGCAATATAAATTAATGAAAAATATTTTATGAAGACAATCACTGGCCAATAAAACATCGGATCGGAAAAATAAGTAATTGTAGTTTAAAATATTTAAATTTGACTCGGAATCATCAATTAATTTGCACTTGTTTTTGCGTATATACACTTCCTCTTTGCGCTCGTCTACTTGCGAAAATGTCTGAGTGGCTCATGGAAAAAGTGGCGAGTCCGAGGTTATACTTACAGTCGATGTTATATCCAGTAGCTTTTCTTTCTCTGTTTTTTTTTCTCTCTTTCTCTCTCCTCTAGTCACAGGTGCGTGACCGTTGGAGCATTTTCGCAGTGTAACTTGGGCACGAAGCGACGCTGTTATTACGACTCGAGACTCGAGAGTACCGGAGTATATCTATATATATGTATATATATATACGAATACACACACTGCACACAGTCCGCGTGCAAGAGAGAGAGAGACTTTCCATAGAGCGACAAAGCGAGCTCCTGAGACAAATGAAGAAGTCTAAGTGCGGGGATTTTTATTTATGCAAATTTTAGTGAGGCTGCCAGACACTTCTTTTTTTCGCTTATTTTCTACTGAATACTTTAGTTTTTCGACTAATACCATGGAAATTTCCATGTACATCGTAACAGTTAATTAAAATGCTAATTCGACTTTGCATTATGCCCTCTGAATGCACTCCGTTGTTTAAACAAAAAAAAAAAAACCCAAGAAGCGCAGCGCAAATTTAATCTATTTATGGTACGCTAATAAACCACACGGCAGGCTATTATAAAAAGGAAAATTTCGAAATAACAAGCATGAAACGCTCTCTTTGTCTTGAAATACAGTGTATTTTTCCTTTACGAGTGATAGCTACGCAGCACATAAAAGCAAATATCTTCGTTAAAAACGATTCTGATATAAACTTAAACCAGTCCAGACTATCATATTAGAACTCGTGCGGCATCGTCAGTTCAAACGGAAAATTATTAAACTGGAATAATCCCCTTTGTGTGGAGCAGTACCGAACGCGAGCCGAGTATAATCTCATTTCCGTTTTTCTTTGCCCACCACCGAACTATAGCAGAATCGCGAAAACTTTTCGCTAACAACATTGACTTCCCCTCACCCTCCCTGGTTAATTTTTCAGAGCCGGCTACGCTGAATCTCGGTTAATTTCGCGGGAAAAGAACTCGTGCGATGAGTTGATGGTGTACTGTACGCGCGGAGACAAAGCCTAGCGGGGAACTGCACATCCGCATGGATCCGCAGAGAAGAAAAAAAAAATAGAGAGAGTAGAAGAGAGTAAGTGTCACCGGGGCTGGATATACGTGTATGTATATATATACATAAAAAGCGGAAACTCCCGACAGACGCACGTGTGTAGTCGTCTCTAATAGCCAGGATAGCTGCAGCGACGACGACGACGCGGTGGTGGTGGTGGTGGTGGTGGAGGTGATGGCGTCGACGACAGCGCGAAGTTGGTACATTCGGGGTGTGTGTGGAGAGAGAGAGAGAGAGAGAGAGACCGTGTGTGCTGACGCATCATTATATCGGGCGCGTCAGGTCCACGCGAAACCTGGCCAGTCCTCGTCTCTCTCTCTCTCTCTCTCTCTCTGGGCGCGCTGTCATCGGGTTTCTAATTGTCGGCCTTTGTCCCCGTGGCCATACGAGAACGACGGCTCTCTCAACCTCTCTCTCTCTCCCTCTCTTGTCCTCCCTGCCTCGGAACCACGGCTCGAACAACCGCAAGTAGTTTTCTGCCGAGGGCTCCCCATAGTTCCAGGCAGCTCGCTCGTGAAAATTACGACCTCGACTTTCGTTGCTGCTGCTCGCCGCTGCTGCTCGCCGCTGCTGCCCGCCACTGCCTGCCGCTCTGTCCGTCGCTGCTGCTCTCGCTTGGTCGACGCGCTATTATTCCCGCTCTTAATTTACGTTATTGGGCGGCTTGGCTTTTCAGCTGTGGTTGGTTGTATTTATGAGAGACGTGATGCACGAGGCGCCGTACGAGACTAAACGTGTAAGGAGAAACGGAGCGATTCGATAACCAGCCGTAAATTTTTGTTACTTTTGCGATATTGGGATTTCGGCGGGTGCAGTGCGATGCGCGACAACTTTACGAGAGTAAAAAGATGGGAAAAGTACAGAAAACAAAGTCTGTTACATAATTCGTTTGCTCTAGGTCAATGCAAAACTTATAATGACTCTCTGATTTTGTTAATTTAAAGATAGACTGATTGAATATACTCTGTAATTTTAAGTGTAGCCGGACAATGGGTTGGTCAATCGATGAAATTCTTTTTATTCAATCGAACTTTCTTAAGTCGAGTGACCGAAACGACGGAGAAAAGACTGGAAAGAGATACGCGCCTATGTATGGGGATGGGGGAGGAAAGGGTGGACCGGAATCCAGACGAAGGACAACTTAGTTGAAATAGCTATAAGTATCGACTGAGGAACTAAGTAGGAAAACGGATCAACTAAGTTTTCTTATGTCGACCAGGACAGAAAAGAAGAACGTCAAAGTTAAATAAGCTTTTATCTCAAAATAGCTGTAATGTATTTAGTTTCAATAACTGGGGGTTTGGTTGTGGTATTTAATTTTCCATAAAAATAGACACTGTTTTACAAAATCTTTAAAAATAAGCAGACGTTTTGACATTATTTTTTATCTTTTTCCTTTCTTTTTAAATTTATCTACGATCGAATATTGGAATGAAAATGGAAAATGGCAGTAGAGAAATTTCTGGATCTACTTTTCCGCTCTCGATTTTGTGAAAAATACTCTGAGAAAAATGATGCAAAGCACTTGTAAAATGTATTTATTGAGTAGCATATATCGAACGAATATGATTCCAGTAGAAATAGACCAATTTAGATAGACATAACTCCATGCTAAGGTGCAGCAGTTTCAAAACGAAATACATCATAAAGAAACATAGATAAATGTTACGATATGATGCAAATCGAAAAGTTCCTACGATATGTTTATATAAATAAATTATTTGAATGCCCATTTTTTGAAAGTGGCTTTTGAGCATATTAAACAGATTATATATTTCGACTGCCTTGAACATAGTTTAACGTCCAAAATCGAAAATTTACCTGGTATAATCGGAGAAGAAGCCATGATTTTTCAGCTACTGAAAAAGATTCGGAACAAACATTTTTTGTTTTGCAAAGCAGAAACTCACCCGGCAAAAAAAATCCGACAAGCAATACAAGAAGACTTAAATAGAAAAAAAGGAAGAAGATAAAAAAACTCGGTAAAAAAATCAGAGAAAAAGAAAAATGAGAGCCAGAGAGTAGACAGAATGAGACGAGTGAGCTTGGAAGGGAAATAAATTGTATTCTCCGGGGGAAATTGGCTCGCTCTGATCTTGTACGTAAGCTCGGAAATATCGTTCGGGAAAGAGAGTTAGTGATTCTGCACTTTTAGCGGTCAAGCGGCATTTCGACTTTTTTTCTATGCCTCCCCCGTTTCGGTCCCCGCCTCCCATTGTTCTGCCATCCGCGAAACTTCCTCTCTCTCTAGTCCCATCGTGTTTCGTTACTCTCTCTTTTTTTACTTCTCTTCTCTCTCTCTCTCTCTCTCTCTCTAGCCACCGAAAACGCTGCCTCGACCAATAGGGCGCGTATACGGTTTCGTCGGAGCTGCGAGCCGCTCTCTCCGGCTGCGTTTCAAGTGCCGAGGCTTTCAATGATTTAACGAGCTTTGGAAATTCACATACGCGCGCGGCAGCCGTGCGCTGACAAGCTTCGATAGGCACAGAGAGAGAGAGAGAGAGAGAGAGAGAGAGAAGGGGGAAGAGCTTTACGAGTTGGGCTTGTAGCTCCGGTTATATTCGCCGCGCGCCGCCTGTAGCGACAAACACGCGGGTGCGAGATTTCGTTTTTCAATTATTCGCGCGTCATTTCGTCATTCAACCTGGTGAACGGTATGTCGAGATGCATTATAGCGCGCTGCCTCTCTCTCTCTCTCTCTCTCTCTCTCTGTGTGTGTGTGATGTGTGGGTATGCATTGGAGCTTGGGGGGCTAGAGGCGATTCGTAAATATTGACGATCGCGCGCGCGTGTGTGCCCTGCCGCTTGGCGCGAAGGCTCTGACTCGTGGCTCTCGACGCAAGCTCTGCACTGCCGCAACTCGCTCTTTTTTATGCCATACCGCTCTCGCTGCAATGAACGCTTTTTTTATCAAACCATTTTTTTCCTTTATTTCGCTTTTTCTCTGATGGTGGACAATATTTCCTCTTGATAAACACGCCGCGCCGTAGCGCGCTCCTGTCCCTCGCCCCTCTTACTTTTTTTTTTTCATTTGCGCGATTGCTTCCTTCGCCAACGTCAATAAAGATCTTATGGATTCTTGATATAACGAGCAAGTTAAACATGAAACTAATGGGAATTTCAAGAATAATCGTAGTCAGTTTTCGCGTTAGATTAACTTACATATGGAAAAGCTTATTTATGTGAAAGGGGATACTCACTGGTTTCCGGAATTCTCGTATCATGTGCGACTAGAAGCTGGGCCGCAAGCGAAGCCCTATGACCGGAAGTGCTTTCCGCTACGCACTCGTACTTGCCGCTGTCTTCCGGTCGTGCCGACGATATGACCACTTTTGATCTCCGTCTGCAACAAGAAAGTCAACCTTAGGCATCGAATAATTTAAATCATCTAAAAAACATTACAAAAGACAAGACAAGACCATATAAAAATATTACAAGATTATATAATATGTTCTCGTAGGACATTTTCCTGCCTAAAATTAACCCTGGTTATAACAAAATTCGGGAGTAAGAATCGATCTTCATTCTGCATTATTCAAAAGAGATGATCGCAGTAATAATACGGATATCATTGTAAAAGAGAATCTACAAAGCCACTAGTGCATATAAGTTAAGTGTCCCATTAGAAATCATCATCGGGGCAGTCCGTGTCCTAACTGGTGCCAAAGAGGCGATCTGCGAAAAGCTCTTGCATAAGTACGGGCTGGAATAAAACGGGGATAAAAGGGAAAGAGAGGAAGAGAGAGAGAGAGAGAGAGGGGGGTGTAAGAGGCAAAGGAGAATTAAAAAAAGACAGGAGAAAGAATAAATAGAAGCTATGCTCCTCTTTCGTGTAATGCAAAGGGCCTTGGCGTGCGCATATATACACACAGCTCGAGTCGGTGCACTTGAGCCACCTCATTCGCCTACCCCCCTTCCTCCTTTTCCCTCTAGGAGAGGTTTAACAAGGATTTCATTTCATTTACATATCTTCTCTTTCAGGTTATCCCATATAGCGTCTGTATAAGAGGAGAAAGAGAGAGAGAGAGAGAGAGAGAGAGAGAGAGAATGTGTGTATATATATAAAGGGGCGCAACACGGTTAGACGGCCTGGGTATTTTCTCGTTCGCTCCTTCGCTCTCTTTCTCTCTCCACTGTTTTACTTCGGCCGTGCATAAGAGCCGCCACCGCCGCACCTTTTTCCAACCGGGGGTCCAGTCTTTAATCATGCAGTCCTCTATTAAACTCGCCTGTTTCTCTCTCCCTCTCCTACCGAATAATTACCTTCAAGAGCCGCTCTGATTTTCACCGGGACGAGAGTGAGAGAGAGAGAGAGAAAGAGAGCGTACGGGGCCGGAAACTCGCAAGTTTCTTCTCCGATTTTACATTTTTCTTCTCTCCTTCCTTTGCTCTTGCCTTTCCACTTCTCTTTCTATGTTTTTTCTTTTTTCTTTTTTTTACCTTCGCGTCGGACTTTAAAGTCTTTTTTGCACATTAATGCCTTTGCACTTTGCTTTCACTTGTCATACGCCGGGGGAATTAAAAATGTCTTCTTATTGTGCCATTCGGTGCGGGACGGGTTTCTTCGCTGTTTTATTGTACTTTTGAGTAGCCGAGGAATGAAATGTAAAGACGACTTGAGATGGGGTGGCGCGAGCATGAACAATACAGATAATTGTTCCATCCATTAGCGTTAACACAGAAATTTGCTAAACAATAACGGATGGAAGGGGGGGGATTCGAAGAAGATTATTATATTGTCATTATTGGAATTTTCATTATTATTGTTAGTATTGCTATGATGTTCTTAAAAATACACATTCATTACTTTTAATTGTGAATGTAAATGAATAAATGAAAATAATAACTATACAGGAAAATATTACTTAATCATAATCCTGCGTTAATTTAATTATTTAAGTTTAATAGTATAGAATGCGATAGAAGATTGTAAAGTGAATTTTTTCTCTCGCGCAAAATAGTATACTAAGCCCTTGCGATATTTTATGTAAATCAGCGAGTACATCAGTGAATGCGTCAAGTAACAATAGTCTTGTGTAAAGTGCTACGTCACGAGTACGTTTACGCATGAGCAAGAAAAATAGCAATTTACACACGATCTTCATGCACAAAATTGCATAAAATGTAAAATCTAACAGGTGTATCCGTACAAGTAGTAGCGCCTGCGCTCAGGTCAGACACTGCGTTTGACATATAAGTATCCGTTTTGTTCTCAAACTGTTCTTAAATAATTTTGTTTACATTTAAGCTTCTCGAAATAATTCCAATCTCTTATTTGCCATGTGGATTTTAAAATCGTTGCAGTTAAATTTTTAATTTTATAACAGCATTTTTTATCTTGCTTTTAAACGCATTATTGGACTATATGTACACAGGTTATAGTTATTTCATCAGAATAAAGTTCTCATTTTCTTTCCAGAATTATTATCATCCAAAGTGAAAGATTGAAAAATTGGTTCATACAGGCGAGTTAGTTAGCGCGTCGAGGATACAAAGCAATATAGACATAAGGTGGGTAATGGAAACTAGGGAAGGAGAACGCAATTTGCTCCCCACAAGATTAAGTCAAAGTTTTTACTTTTACGGACTGTCTTTATACTTCTTTTATGTCGGTTTAACGCTCTCCAAACGCTCAGATAGTCTATGTACACGTTCTCATTCTCAGAATATCGCGGAATAATGTGACGAAAGTTGGACGTGCAATTTACAGCTAGAATTGAATCGGATTAAAAATTATGACTCTCTTGGAAACGCAAGATTTTTGAATAATTCAGAAAGTCCTTTAGTCAATCTTGTTGCGAATTACTTTTAAAAGTACCTCAAACGAATTGGAAAAAAAATGAATAGGCAGATAAGATTTTCATAACTGTCAATAAATTTTTTAATTCATTCGCGAATGAAAACAATACAGTTTTGTAATAATTTCTATAAATAATTTAATTTTTTTAAAAGTCTTGGTTCTAAAGCAATGCGAAAACTATTATAGTCTTTAACTTTCAAAACAAAAAGTCACCCTGACTTAATATTCTGCAGAATAAAATAAGTTAACTAAGCTAAAAACCCTGTATTCAGGAAAGCGGCTGCAAAGTTTTAGACTTTCTAGCCGTGTTGTTTAAGTAAAGTGTATAAAAATACTAATAAAAACACAAGTATTTTAGGTGCACACAAGAAAATCCACAAAAGTGAAAACTTAACTTTAGTTTTTCAAAATTATTTGTGTATTAATTAATCTAATCAATAATGAACTTTTAAGAAGTAATGTTTTATCATGCGCATTACGATTTAGTAGACTCTATAGCAAAGACTAAGATAGCACTTCATTCTTTGAAAGTTAGTTTACGGTATAGTAGTTATAAATACATTACAGAAAATTCTTAAGGTAATTTGTTTTACGTTCATTCTCATTAACAAGTAGTTATGATGGATATTCTAGAATGACGGTGCTATTTCTTATGAACTTTGAGCCAGAACTGAGATAGTAGTTTGAGTAATCAAACGACACCTGGCAAATGCTGTAATGTCGACTAGATAGCTGTAACTGGTTATTACTTCTACCTGCTAAGTGCTATTTAAACAACTGTATCTGGCAAAACTATATAGTTAAGCGTAAGTAAGTTTTATCCACTTATCGCAGAGGTCGAAAATAACGCTGTAGATTAAATGGAAGATATTGGGTGAGCTGTTTGTACGATATAAAATGAATTATCGATGTCAAGTTTATCGTTGATAATTTATGCAATTTTCTAGATTGCCACCACGCTACTCATTATCGAGTCGCGCATGCGAAGCTGAAATGTTTATAAATTAACATTGGCAAATAAAACTGAAACGCCGGTATACATTTAATATATTAAAGGTAGCAAAAAAAAAGAAACGAGATCACATAGAAATACGAGAGAAGCTCGTATATTTTAAAGAGCCCATTTCAATATCAAAGTCAATGTATATACAAAATAACTCTCGGCAACTTATCGTGCTTTACTCCCGCCTCCGCCCCATCAGTTATGAGCGATGAGCAAATAGTGGCTCTCGGCTCTTTCTCTCTCTTTATCTCGCTCTCTCTTTCTTTTTCACAGCATCTACTTTTTCCGCCTCTACCTTTTCTCTCCTTAACTCCGTTTCGACTTTAACTACTCTTTTCATTAAATGCATTACATTTAAACGAGAGAGAGAGAGAGAGAGAGAGAGAGAGAGAGAGAGAGCTGGCTGTATTACCCGTCGACTCGTACAGCAAGGAGAGGAGTAATATCGAGCCGTTGAACGAAATAAAATAAATTAGCCGAGGAATGGCAACCGCTTGGTAAGTGCGTTCAAATACGCCCTCTCGCTACGTAGCGCGTGTTGAAAATTTAATTTTAAATTCTCAATCTCATAAAAATATATTCCTGCTTGAGCGTCTACGCGCATGTACATCATAATAAATATGTATGGTATATAAGTTTCGGGACGAGGCGTTAAATAAGAGAAATTTTAATCTCGCGTGATTATTTCCTGGTATTTCGGAGGACAGAGAGAGATCGTGAGAGAGAGAGAGAGAGAGTCGGTGAACGATGCAAATCGCGTTTTAAATATTCACGCCGGCTAACCGCGCTGAAATTATATCCGAGTCTGCTCTCGAGAAACGGACGCTGAACTGAAGAGGAACAGAGAGAGAGAGAGAGAGAGAGAGAGAGAGAGCGGTAGAGAGAAATGTGATGGCACAAATCAAGAGAAAGAATAAAAATAAATGGATTTCGGCGCGATTGTACCGAAAACTTTAATAATACCCATGTATTATTGTCCCATGACAAGTTGATTTATTCTATTCTTACGGATTGTCAAATATTTATGTAAAATATGTTCAAGTCTGGGGGATTTTTTTTTTTGGAAATTGAATGTAGCTTTAATAAGAATTAAATTTATAGGTGTGTAGCCACGTGGTGGGGAATTATTTGAGATAATAAAATATTGACGGTGGAAAATCCAAAATATAAAGGTCAAAAATACACGATTGAAAATAAAACTTAAAGAATACACAATAATTGAAAACTGTAATTTAAAATACAATTACATATTTAAAAAGGTATAAGTTTTATAAATTAGTGTTAGATATTTATAACATTTAATATTTTCAATTATATCGAAATCTTTTCCAGGTACTATATTCTTTCCGAGTATTATTTCTAATTTAATTTTTTGAAAATTTAAAACCCCCCCATTTATTGCCCGAAATTTTATTTTTCCATTTTATTTACGAGCTTTGTGCTTTCAATATTTTTGTTTTTCCACGGTTTATTTCCCGCCTCCCTCTCCCATATCCAGAAATGGAATTCCGACCATTCCAAGTATAGTAAAAAAAAAAACGAAGTTGTTCCCTGTAAAATATTTTACGTCATCAATCGCGACTGCATTGATCTCATCCTCATAACTCTTTGATAAATTCCGTCTAATCGCCGTTATCGCGTAGTGGGACAAGTGTGATTGATCGAAACATAGCGTTCACACGCGAAATATAAGTGCAATCTATATTCGCGTCCCATCCTCTTAAATAATTTCGCTATCCAACTATCTCGAATTTAATTAAAAAGGAACACAACGGAAGGGCTTTAGCTTCTATTGCTTGTTCTCTCAGTCGGAATCAAATTGAACGCATATATATGCATATAAAATACATACGAGGCGTGCATCGCGAAAAGCAGTAAATACATCTACCACGCGAGTCGAAAATTTTGCAGGGGAATTTTTCCGCACCAGCCGAATAAACGCAAAGCCATATTTCACGCAAAGTCAGGAATTCTCGTTCGCCTCATGCCAAGACAGCGACCGCAGACACTCGGCGCGGATAAAAAAAAAAGAGAGCCTGCAGTCTCGTGGGACTATTCAAAGTAATTTGGTTGCCGTTATACGCAGTGCTCATCGATTGGTCGTGTAGAGTTGCGGCCTGGCCCAAATCAAGTTCACAGGGACCCGCAAACTCGCGCTGCATAGAGAGAAAGAGAGAGAGAGAGAGAGCTTTTCGTAGGTAATTCAGCGCGAACCCACAGAAACGTAACAAGATGAAAGGAAAGCGCGAGAGAGGAGGCGAACGAGCGAGAGCAGCAGAGTAGCGGCAGCGGCAGCAGCAACGGCGTCGGCGCTCGCATGAACGAGGTGGAATATATAAATAGATTGCTACCGTGCGTACGCGTTCCGTTTACTGCTGCTTCTGCTGCGGCTGCTGCTCTTTCTCTCTCTCTCTCTCTCTCTCTCTCTCCCTCTCCCTCTTTCTCCTGCTCTTTCACTTTTCTTTCTCTCCCTCTCCCTCATCGCATCTCGCGCTTTCGTCTCTTTCCCGCACGAGCTTTTCCCTCTTTCTTTCGCTCTCTCTCACCCTCTCTCACTCACTCTCGCTGGCTTCTTTTGCGCGTGCGAGCAGCGGCGGTAGTCTAGACGCAGTGTCGATTTTTGCCATGGCACCAAATTAGAAACACGCTGCTCTCACTCTTTCACTCTCAGTTTCTGACCGCCCTTTCCCCCTTATATATACACACACCAAACGCTTTCTCTCTCTCTTTCTGTCTCTCGCTCTCTCTCGCTCTCTCTTTATTTTCTCATTTCTACGCTGTATCTCTTACACGAGCTTATACCGATGCTATTGGGCCGCGTGTAACCTGAATATCGACGCGCGTACACACGCGACTGTCTTATTCTATTGGCATGGTCTATGCAAGATACAGGGGGTACATGTACGGACAAATAGTACTTTTCGCGTGGCTGCGTGCACCTTGAAAATGTAAGAGCTCGAAACAATAATACGAGATTTTTCTTGTAGCGACTAAATAAATACTCTTATTCGTGTACGTATACTGCGCAAAAATGATTTTTCATCTTTGAACTGAGGGTGTCGCGTTATAAGGTTCATAGTCGATGAGTTCACGTATACTGCTTCTACGTAGTGTACTGCACTTTCGCACGAAGCTATGTAGTTCTCAGCCGACAAAACGTGTACTGTGGCTGAATTAAAGTGCCGATTGAAATGCGCATCGTAGGATGTTTCTTTTTATTTATCATGCTAACTAAATCATGCGCAACGTAATTTATTGTAATGCATGCATGCGGTAACAAATATACATATTGTTGGTTTTCATATAGAATAAACACTGTTCTAAATGTATAGTACTACCGAGATTAAAGATTTTACCTCAAACTCTATACGTTTTCCTATACAACTTGATATCTATTGAAATTTGTACTTTCATTTCTGCATATTATTATCATTTATCAGCAGAGCTGTAATGAAAAATTCTCGGGTATCAAATTAAAATGTCGAGTATTTTCATTTCGCAATATCTCTAATATGATCAAAGTTCAATTACATTATAGATAATGAATTTTTGAATACAATGTAACGATCAAGCAATTAGCAGCTATTACATTTTTAAAAGCTCAATTATAAATTTCAGCATTCTTTAATAGGTCGAAAAATATTTTCTTTGATATATATCGTCCCACACTCATCTCGACATTAATATAATGAATTGTACATGGTCTGAAAAGCGGTTTCAAACAATCTCATCTGCTCAGTCTGTCTAGAAGCAACTTCCTATTTGTTTGTTATGTAAGATTTAGTTAGGCGAGCGCGCGGATATCGTTGCACCTGAATGCACTCGAGATGACTTTCGAATGGTTTGGAGAGGAGCCATGTGGCACTCTGGGACGCGAGCCATAAAGCTTTCATTGAACGGCTGGTATAGGATATAAAGAGAGCGACGGCCGCCGCCGCCTCTGCTCCTCTTGTATAGCACATCCGCTAAATTATGTAAAAAGCATGTAATTGGAATCGCATTTCAAATCGTTTGTCTAAATAACTGATGTTTAAATTAGGCGCCATTCGTCGTCCAATCAATCTTTTGTAGGCTCGCTTTATAAACACTTTATTCAATGTATACTTCATTAGGCGATTCAATGATTAAACGCTTGATTTTCAGTTCGATCCGTCGACTCGGAAAACAAAGAGTATGGATTTTCGTTGAGAGTAGTTTCAACTACGGATATATATATATATATATATATACTATATTGTCACCATCGTTTTGATTTTGGGACTGAAGTAAAAATGTATGTAGTTCGCTTTGTCATGTGAGGTATATTTTGCGCATCATGTGCCAGCTTTTGATATTTATGATTTGATTTGAAAAGTTATGCGCGTCGAGAATAGGTAATAATAATAATCTAAGATTTATCAAGTTTCTGTTAAATCTCTATAGAATAAACTTCAATTCATAGTTTTTCACTTATATAGTTATTTAAAATTCTAGTTTTCGATCTTAAACAATGATTCCTGAAAAGTATATTACTTATACGATGACTTTATTAGGCACTAGACATTTTCTACTTGACAAATACGCACCGCTGGCTCATCCCCTTTAAGAAAACAAAAAAATCCTACTTTAATGTTTTTCACAATGTTACATTCTGACGTTACGCACATATGTGAAGAATTGCGTAAAGTCTGTCGACAATAAAATCAAGCCACATCTAAATTTAGATTGAGGAATTAATATTTATTCAAAGTCAACAAGCGTTAGCCATATGGTGACACACAATACAAATAGCAGCTACGACATAGCTACACGCACTCCACCCTTTCGAATTCCCCATTAAAAGAGAAAATATAGAGTAGCTGCGCAAACAGAACTATAGCAGTACAGCAGCGCGGCAGCAGCTTGCATCGCTCTGATTACTAGAATAACTAAATCTGTATACAGCGGACAAGCTAACAATTACAGCACGCGTATAATATCGACGAAACTCGACATCAGCTGCTTGCATCTACGATGTTCCGAGCCGCAACGGGACGTAGCTGCTCGTAGGCTTCCAAGTAGCCGGGAGGCGATATGATCAGTCCCGCTCGCGTATCCTTCCAGGAAAAACTTGCACGAAAATGTCAAGTACACCTCCCCTCGCAGCACGAGAAAGGCAGCGAGTCGCGCGCGCAAATAAAGCTCTCAGTGGTGCGCGGCGGCACAGGCGCGTTATTTTTAAAGCGCCCGAAATGGAAGCAAGAATATCAGCGCTCTCTCTCTCTCTCTCTCTCCTTTTCCCCGCCAAAACAAATGATCCTCGCCCATCGACGATGCGTCATCTCTCTCTCTCTCTCACTCTCTTTCTCGAGAGCTGGCAGATGAAAAAAAAAGATAAAAGAAAAAGAATAGGAGCAGTAGTTGGTATATAGGTGTATGTAACACGAGTGCGGTGTATACGAGTTTTCATTGCCGTACAGAGCAGCGGTAGAAAATGGATGTCTAATGACATCTCGTGGAAGTTGTGCAGCAGGGCGGCAGCAGCAGCAACACGCGCCGCTGCAGCAGTACGTATAGCAGTGGCGCCCGGGTAAGCGATCCGTCTTGTAATGGAAACGGCGCATCGCCCGTTGCAGCGCGCCCAAGAAAGGCGTCCGCTCTCTCAGACTCTCCGCTTCGTATCTTTCTTCGCGCCTTGTTTTTCTTCCATCCTGCACAAGTACGTAATGGTTTTCTTTTGGAGAAAGAGAGAGAAGAGAGCGTCGCCTAGCGCCCGGCGTTAATACCACTACACTCTCCGCTTGTGCCCGCGAGCTTGAATGAAGCTTCTGCAGGGGCCAGTCTTCTCCTTCTCCTCCTCCTTCCTCTTCTTCTTCTCTCTTTCCCCTTCCATTTGTGCGCTCCTCTCCTCGACGCCGTGGCGTATACATCTGCTCCGCCGTTGTGTTTTCCCTGCAGCTTTTCCCGCATCCCTCGGCTCTCCTCTGCGTGGACTTTCTTTTGGATCCACCTCTCGGCACTCTGCTTTTTCTGTATATCGCCTGCGCGATTTTTCGACGCTTCTTTATATTATCCGATCCGTCAGCCTCCTCGTCTCCTCCTTCATCTTTCTCCTGCCCCCCCCCCCCCC
>UELU01148167.1:76122-87127 GCA_900490025.1 Megastigmus dorsalis
GCCGCCCCTCGTGCCCCGCGCGTTCCTTCGATTATGAGGTTTTGAGCGAGGGCACTTTACGCCAACTATCATCAACGCGTGCCTGCTCTGCTCTCCTCCTCTGTTTGTTGTTTCTTTTTCCCCCCGCCCCTCCGACTCGCGCTCTCTTTTCTCCTCGGCGAGCTTCCAGCTTCTTCTTTTGGGGCCGAAGGAAAACATTTATCGTACGAATCACACTGTTATTAGTTGAATAAACGAGTGTATATGAGCTGCTGTCGTTACTCTCTCCATCTATGTGTGTTTGTTGGATAAACTAGTCAAGCATTTTTGCTTTTGCGGATAAATAGACCGCAACGGTTGGAGAAAGTGCTTACAAAATATATTTATGGGGGAAAACTCTGGGAAATGCTTTGTCGAGAGGATAGTTGAAACAATAAAGATGAATCGAGTACTTGACAAGAGAATACTTTAAATTGGTGAAATGAATAAAAGAGGCAGCTAAAAATATAAAACGTTAAAATTTACAAATGAGAAACGAAATTATAGAACGACAGCGGTATGATTTGTAATAATACATGATGGTAGCTAAGAATACACAGTGCTCGCATAAGAAGTTGCTAATAATAAGTATAGTAGA
The DNA here is from genome assembly GCA_900490025.1 of Megastigmus dorsalis. Lineage (NCBI taxonomy): Eukaryota > Metazoa > Arthropoda > Insecta > Hymenoptera > Megastigmidae > Megastigmus > Megastigmus dorsalis. The sequence goes on from UELU01148167.1 coordinate 76,739, forward strand.
GGGCACTCATTAATAAAACAATGTTGCTTTAAAAAGCTGGAGCTATTACTGGGGCTTACTCTAATTTACTGTGTTTGTTTTGTAAAAATAGTACAGGATTATTTTTAACGTTTTTGCGTCATGAAACTCAGGCTAAACACGAACTCTATATACCCAGTCTGGTACAAAGCTGTAGATATACCGTAAACTATACTTAACGCCTAGCGTTTATTGGATAGCTCCAAACAATTGCCAAATCTGAGTAGCTGGCAATTACAGGCCAAAGATCCCATTAATTTTATTTGAAAGCCTGCAACTTCCGTCGACGTCTTTTCATACCTAAAAACTCGTGCATTTCCCTCATCGGCAGCTGCACACGCAACACGCTATACACACTCGGCAAACATTATGTCCCATAACGCGGGTGCGGCCGATCTATTATTCATCCTGAAACGGTTGTTTCGATACCAGTGCACAGGCCATTAAGTGACGAACCTATCGTCGCTCTCAATAATCGCGGAGTGTAGGCGTGCAGTGATATTCAACATTAGTCCAGCTCACGATCGCGACGTCTGGCGGGTAAACGGAAAAAATCGCAAGCAGAGTTTCATGAATCTTCAAGCAAAATTTACCGAATAGCTTGAGCTGAACTCATCAAGCAAGGTATGATTGACGGTTATAGAACATTTACAGAACTAGTTCGGTAAATTTTGCTTGATCAATCGAGTAAAAGAAGTTAGGCATACTTTACCTAGCCAATCAAGTAATTATTGCTAGCTTGAGTAATAAACTTGAGAAAAATGTTTAATTTTCTGCGTTTTATTTTTTATTTTTAATATAGTACATTATATAAGGTAAGTATATAATAATCATTTACAAAATGTGCCTTGTATCTTATTTTATTTTATTTTCTGTCGCTTGCTGCTGTAGTTGTTTACACTGTGTGATATGTACATAGCAACCGACAAGCGTATTTAGCGTAATACACAGGGTGTACAAATTCGGAAAATATTGAATATAAAATTAGGACTTATAAATTAAATAACTTGAAAAGTTAATGTTTACATATTAGTAAAAGAGAGTGTATTATACACACTCGCGATTGGAAGAAGGCAAAGTAATCTTTGCTTGATTATTTAGGCACTTTGTATTTGACTGTTATTTCAGTATGTATTACCGAATATTTTCAGAAACATTTGCCCAATAACTTCAATACATTTTGCTTAATTCCTGTTTCAGTGTAATCTGCCGAGCTAAATTAAGTAATGTTTACTTGCGATTTTTTTCCGTGCAGGAATCGCGACTCTAGTTAACGATCTCGAATATATACACTTTGGCTCGCGCTCGGGGATGATCAACGAAGTCGATTAGCCGCTCGTTGTGCGCGAAGAGACCTATACTAGTGCGTATATACCTCGCGCTCGACGATTTCGACTCTCCCATATGACTATATATAAGCATCGTTACGCCGCGGTCGCGTGTATGTGTGTGTGCGTGTGTGTGTGTGTGTGTGTGTGTGTGTGTGTGTGGCGCTGCCAGACAACGCGACGCTCGCCGCTCCTTAGCGGTGCCGCGTTCACGCGCGACGAGCCACCAGTCTCCAAAAGTATATACGCTTCTAATTTTAGGCAGCGCGCGGCGAAGAGTCACAGTACCGTAGCTACTTAGCGCGAGAGCCTCAGGCTGTTCTGGCTTCTTTTCGACGCCGCCGCCGCCGGCATCGCTGCAGCCACAGCCGTTTGTCGTGCTGCTGCTTTTTCTTTTCTCATATTGCTTTCTTGGAAATGAATGGATTGTGTTCGGGCTCTTTGACGGGGTAATCCGCGCGGCTACTGTCACGCGCGAGGTTTGATGAATTTATAGCTTCATTATCCTTCTTCTCTTGGGGTGCTGATCCGATTTAGAATTTGGAAGTGTGTTATGTTGGAGCAGTTTTGGATATGGTCCTTCGCTTTTAATATTGGCGGCTGGTTTGCTGGATTGCGTGTATATTCTGTTTGCTTTGACATTACGCACTGATGATAAAATACTTGAATTTCATGCGAGATAATTGAAGAAAAATCGTCATCGTTTCCGGATGCGGCGAGTCAACGTTATTTTGTCAACATTATATCGTGATTTAATTTACGTATGCTTTTACAAATTGCTTTTTTAAGCATTTGGATCGCTTTGGTAATTTTAATTACATTGTTTTAATAAATGATCGGCGACCTGACCGTTGTGGTTAATAAATTAAAATGGAAAGCAGCGCAAAATGTAAAGCGAGCGAGTCGCGCGAGCCAAATCTACATTAAATTTTTCTTTCTACTGTATAAATTTAAAATTTTGTACCGAACGAAAACTCTACATGCGTTGCGCTGGGTTTTCGATGTTTTCAACCATGCTATATTTACTTTATCCCGAACGAAAGCAGAACTTACATTTTATTCTACTTTCGTGGTTTAAGTCGCTTTTATACCGGATCTACTTTGTTTTCGCTAAAAATACAATGGCACTTTACACATTTTTATATACGTACACGTTTTAGTTAAATCTCTAGCTTAGAATTTTACATTTCATATTATATTTACAAAATATATTATTTTGTAATGAAAGAAACTGCGGGTTTGCATTGAAAAATCATTAAATATATTAGTGATCACCCGTATTTCTGATACGCGTATAAAAAAAAAACAAAAAAAAATACATTTTTTAGCAAAATATCAACTTTTAAACAATAAATAATTTAAATTTGCAAAATAAACATGAAAGCTTATTTTTCACTAAATATCCACTGTAGAACGCATGATCGAAATTTCACAATATCCTTTCCATAATCAAAAGCAGCGCGCACCTTATTTTTCACCGGGAAATCCCGATAATATAAATGCAAAACAAACGGCGCATTATTTGGCCGGTAAGCGATAACTGCATGCACGCGTTATACGGCAAGCTGTATATACAGAGATATACGATACGGGGTATACTTCGCGCGCGGTATATATCTACGAGTAGCATAAGTATAACCCAATCGAAAGCAAGCGAAGCTTGAAATTGAAGAATCCAAGAGCCAAAAATACAATAAAACTTGTGCGCGAAAGGAAGGCAAGACTACGCCCAGACGCAGAGATTCTAGAGAGGAAGGAAAGTAATCATCTACAGCTAAGCCTCCTTTCCCAAATCCCGCGAGCGCATCCCGCTATCATCGCCGAGTCACGGCTTGGCGGACCAGCGTATATATATATATATATATATATGCGTATACATATATGCGCGTGCACAGAGAGCCGCCGAGGGAAGAGCTGGCGGCTCCACACTTGTCTTATCCCAAGCCGCGCGCTGGAAAATTCATGCTCTCGTAGATAGAAAGCTCATTGCTCTCGCGAGTTTCGCGCCGCGTGCGCCTGCGATATTATGCATCCCTCTCTCTCTCTCTTTCTCTCTCCCAGCTCAGCGAATTTCTAGCCTCTCCTCGGGAGAAATCTCGGAGTGTGTACTCGTATACGCGGCGGAGAAGCCACGATCTATATAATTGAAAAGAGAAAGAGAGGGTGGTGGGGGAGGCAGGGGGGCAAAGTCTATCGGTGGTTGCGGGAACGGTCGATCGTCGAAGGACGAAAAAGCTCTCGGCTGCCGCGGCTTGCATTAAGCACCAACACAAAGCTTCATCGATTAACTGCTGCGCGCGCGACTTTGCACACATAGTGTGTGTGTGTGTGTGTGCGTGTGTGCAGTGGCGCTACTTGATTTATCATCCGGGGGCCGTTGAGCACCTGCAGCGCAAGCAAGCCCCGGCCCTATATGTGTGTATTCATTTTGTGCGCGAGTTTCTTTAGCCACCCTATATGGCCTTCCTATATGCCCAGCGATAGCACTCGATATTTCAATGTCTTTTATGTTTGCCCTGCTCGGACGAGAGTGCAGTCAGAGTGCAGAGTACAGGCGGACCTTTTCGACTCACGTGAAAGAATTCGAGGAGAACGAGCGGGGGGATATACTCGTGCTGCAAGCTCGATTGAATCTCTTTCCGTTAGATTGTTTTTAAGCGAGAGTGGTTTTTTGCTGTTCCTCGGTGGATTTCGGTTGTGAGCGAGCTTGTTTGATCGATCTTTCGGTTAGGTTATAATGATGGGTTATTTTGTATGCCCGCGGGTAAGGTTTTAAGAGTATAGCCCCCTTTTGATTAGGCATTATTTTGCTCGCTTGACAGAAGTGGTTTTTATGAAAGATGTGTATTCGTAATGAGCATGCTTCGAGGGGGCTCGGCCAAACGTATTTGTATAAATAAATGTGTGCGTGCTTGTGGGCAGTTTACTCTTCCGCCTCGATTTTGCTTTATCGACATGCGAATTTTCTAGTTTCTCTGTAATTATGGTCAATTAAACAGAATTGTGGGATTCGGCGGTTAAGTATACATTCTTTCGAGGCATTTTTTCACTCGTCGATCATTCCTTATTTATTTACTCTGGACCGTAAACTTAATTAATTACTACTATAGTTAGTTTCATATATACCATATATCTTTTCATTGAGGTTAATGCACGTTTACGCAGTTACACGAGAACATCAACGAAATAAAAGTGAAGGCTACTGCCCGGTTCACTCAAATTATAAATTTTAAGAACAAATTGATCGTGCAAAAACTGTTGAATAATGTTAATTGATAGCTGCGCTCGATTGATCCATTTATAGACCAACTTTTATTTGAGCTTGATTCAATTTAATCAGGGTAATCTATGTGTTTTATTTCAACAGTTTTTCTCTCTTTTCCTCTCAATCAAGCATAGTGAGATCGAATAGATTGCATCGACAAATTTGAAACCGAAAAAGCAATCAGGTACAAAGCTTGATATACACAGAAAACCTATCACTGTGAAATAGAAAAGAATTGTGCAACACTTTTCGACCATTAGCGATCTGTAGACAATCTATAAACGGAAGGTGTTATTCTGTTTTTTTTTGTTTTTTTATAAAGTACCACCTGTATTCTTATTTCATTGATTCACAAGCGTTTGTTATATTAATTTTCAACATTATTTTAAACAAATGCTTATATATAAGCTTATAAATGGCCCTTTTAAATTAGTGCATATGCAAATTTCTGTTAAAAATAATAGATTAGCGCCGAACGAAATTCTCTCATCCTAGTACCAGAGTGAAAATTTCCATCAACACCGATTGGAAGCTAGTCTAACGAGCAAGTCGGGGCACTAGATCTCGTTGAAAAATGGGTCGTTTGATCCCCGCAGATAACCGCTAACACCTCCTGTTAATCTCCCATGCGGTTCCGAAACTTGGACCTTTAGGGCGAGGGCTCGTACAGTTTAGCGGGCAGACGGACGTCTTACTCGCGCCCTCGGCCGTCAGCTGTAAAGTTGACGGAAACGCGGTATGCTGGGCGCCGTGAAATCGGCAACAGCGGCAACATCTTCGACAACTTGCCGCGGCTCGCTGTATAGGAGTTGTATTAAGTAAACTGTTGAGCAATTCCCCGGCTGCACATCAACTTGCCGCAAATATAGCTCTTTGGAAGGTGCCTAACGAACCGACAAGTACCATCGCTGCTGCTCTCGCGAATTACACGTCTTGGCCCCTTCCCGAATCTCAACTGTACTTCCGACTGAAGTTGTTTATTTTTATTGGCGTGTTTGATTTTTGAGCTTGGAATATACGTTGCAATTGTTGGGAGCAGTGGTACACGGCTTGACAATTTGGGAAGAGAACTCGATGTCCTCTTGAGCTGCTGCTGGCCTTATTTTCGAGAAACTTTAAACGTACGCTCTCGAACGATATATGTACGGGCAAGTCTCCTCGCGGCTTTAAGAAAATATTACTACGCCGAACGGTGAGCGGAAGAAAAGGGGACCTCGATTCTGTTTGAAAAAAAAGAACTCCCTATACACACTGCATTCCCATTGAAGCCGAGTAGAATAACCGAAGGCTCGCGAGTTCGATCATATAAGAGAGAGTGAGAGAGAGAGAGAGAGAGTCAGGGGTTATGTGTCGCGCGCTTTCTTTCATCGGCAACTTCTCAAAAGGGTCTCACTCTCTTGCTCTGGCCTCTCCTCTGTCCGTTCGCCCCTTTCTAGAAGCCTCGCAAAGCCTCGCGAACAACGTGGTTTTTCTTCTCGTGCCTATACGCGAACAAAGCTTGTCTCGCGAAGGAGAAGTACCGGAGAGAGAGAGAGAGAGAAAGAGAGAGAGAGAGAGAGGTGGCGTTTGGAGATTGGCCCAAAGAAAAGAAGAATCGGTGTATGGTTCTCGGCGAGAATGAAGAGCCAGGCGCAGTGAAGTCCTCTAGAGAGCTTTCAAGCAGTTCCTCTCCCTTCCTCCTCTTCCTCCTCCTCCTCCTCCTCCATCTCTCGCTTCATGGCCTCTCCATATTCCTTCACTTCCTCTCCTCGTGTGCTCCCTTTCGAAGCTCTCAGTGACGCCGAGAGGAGGGAAAGAGAGAGAGAGAGAGCAGGCAGGCAGAAAAATTGAAAAACGAGAGCAGCGCGAGAAAGGGATAAAGATAAAGGAAGTCTTTTCCCACTCTCTTTCGTCTTGCCAGAGTGGAAATGGGATATGCCAGCGTGAGTAGCGGCGAATTTTCCATTCTCGCACCCTCGGACCGATATCTCTCATACCCAGCTCCGCGAGCCATTATTATCGCGATAAGCGAATTATGGGAATCAAAATCCCCTGTGGTAGAGGGAATAATTGGAGATTCTTTATGAGAAATTATGCACCGGAAGATTATTTTGGTAGGTCCCACTTATCTCAATTATCGCGCTGGATGCGATCCATCCTAATAAATGTACCAATGCATGCACGCGAGAGAATAATTCATTTCATAAATAATCGATCTTGCTAAAACAAAATTGATGAACCATCAAAGAGCAGCAAGTACTGATCGTATCGCGCGCCAAGCCTATCTCATCGAAGCTTTAAAAAGCAGCCGCAAAATTGATCGGAATTAATCTCATATCCGACGAGCCCCAGCCTCCGTGTATAATTTAACCGGCGAACCTTATGGTATGTCAGTATAAGGGAAGCAGCAAAAAAAAAGAAGATGAAGAGAGTGGGAAAAAGATCTCCTCGTAAATTGGGAAATCTCCGACGCGGAAACGACAGGTTCTCGAAGAGAGAGAGAGAGAGAGAGAGAGAGAGAGAGAGCCGAGTTGCGGCTCTTGCACCAGAAGCATCCTAAATGAAAGCTCGACCCCTTCTTCCGGCATCGGAAGGTATCGATACTGCTACCCTCTGCAGCCGCCCCTACATACCCCTTTCCACTTCCTCGTCAGAGGGTTATGAAGAGGGACGTGTGGTAGTGGCTCGAGATCCTGTTAAGGAGGGGGAGGAGACCGAAAAAATGAAGGAAGCTTGCGGCTACGTATATCCAACCCCCTCTCGGACGAAGTTTATGGGCCTGGGCTTTTTTACGATTAAAGGTATATAACCTTATACCGATGGCATCGATGTGTTTGCGCGTGATTTAATATAGCGGTCAATAAAATGCGAAATCAATGAGATATGGCTCTTGCTATAACTTGTGTGACTTGGTTTCTTTTTATTATCGACTTTCATAAGTCGACGCTTAGGAACGCTTGTCGAAATCTAAACTTGCCATGACAAAGCATCAGTTGTTAATATCAAGGAAATTCAAGCTTTAAAGTTAGAGAAGCAGTAATTAAATGTTTTCCTCGACCTAAAATCGATTGCAACAAAAAATGAAAATGAAAATGAAAATTTCTCCCCGAAGAAGAAGGAAGGCAGCTCTCCGAAATAACTAGGCGGCTGCTCGAAAGGCTGAACAGTTACGAAGCACTGGCAGCATTTCTCCCATTAATTACTGAAAATCGTCCGCAGCTTTTCTTCCTCTCCTCGTATTCGACGAGTATATATATGGTATATACGGTGGTCTGGGGCATATATCTCGTCTGCGATCTCTTTTTTTTCGCCCCTTCGCGCGGATACACAATCAAGAAAAGACAGACAGATAAGCGGCTGCCGCGCGGCCAATATAAGCCAAAGGGAAGGGCGAGAAGAGGGGAGGGGGGGGGGGAAGGGAAAAAATCTCGAAAAAGAAGAAGAAGAAGGAGAAGAAGCGGCAAGAGCGCGGCGCAGAGCGAGAGATATATACAGCCGAGGGTATAAAAGAAACGGAAAAAAGCGGATCCCGCATGCTCGCGGCGAGGCAGCGACCTACAAACTCTCTGCACCGTTCTCGAGTTTTCAGATATAACACCGACACACACCCACACACATAGTGAGAGAGAGAGAGAGAGAGAATCTTGTCGGTCGTCTCGGCATCATATTCCGCGGAAAGGCCCGGATTCATTTCCTGTCCCCCTTTTTTTTACAACGCGAATTTTCTATAAAAGTTATGCACACAACTTGTGCCTCGCTTCTCTCTCTCACTCTCTCTCTCTTTCTATTTTTGTTGAGTCGCGTAAGTAGGCCTCCCTCCTTTTTTTCGCATTTTTATTTCACTGGCGAAATGCAGCAGTAGCAGCGGCAGCAGCGCGGCGGTGGTGGTGGTGGTGAACACAGAGTAGCGAAAGAAAGAGACGGCAAAGCAACCACGGCCTGGAGAGAGCTTTCATTTATCGAAAGAGGTGAATTTCATTCAGCTGAGCTGTGTAGTGCGAGTGCACGAGCTCGCGGACAGAGAGAGAGAGAGAGCGCCTTGGCACTTTGACAGACGCCACGGCGAATCTTTGGCTTGTGCCTCGACTCTCTCTCTTTCTCTCTCTCTCTCTCTCTCTCACTTTGGTCTCTCTGGGTGTGCTGTACGTGTACGTGCGCTTGGCAGCTCTCGTGCAGTGCCTCTCTCCTCTCCGCATGCTAGCGTCGCATGATAAACCTATATACCCTTCAGCTGCTCGCGCTTCCTCTCTCTCTCTCTCTCTCTTTCTCCCTCTATCCGTGAGCTCGCGTCAACTCGTTTCTGTGTCGCGTATAGTGCCGCTAATACTAATACCATTACCCCCGAGCGAGCATGAGGAAGCGGCAGATATGATGCCTCTCTCTCTCTCTCTCTCTTCCCTCTTTTTCTCATATACTCTCTGTCTACCGGAACGACGAAAACGAGAGCAGATACTCTTTATGTATCTATATATATATATTTATGTATATACTCAGACACGGTATACCGAAATTAAATTTCTACACAGGCTCGTCGGTGTCTGTATACGTGCGTAATCGTATGTTTATGGATGAGGCTGTGTTTGTATTCGCTTGTGTATGCGTTTGTTAACAGTCTCGCGCGCTCGGTTAATCTTTTGCCTGGCGAATTAGCCAACAAAGTCTGATAATTTTCTGTTTCGACAGGTGTTCTATAAACTGAAACCCAGATTTCCATTAAGGGATTTACAATACGTAACCTATTTTTTCATCTTCTTCTTCAAGCATTGAACTAATTTTTTTCAATCTCAGTCGCAAATGTGGCAAATTTTTTCTTATCGTTACATAGGGAAACATATTTAAATCGTAGAGCTTAAAGTAACTTAGTATGGCTGCGCGCTCCGTAACTCGTCCATTTATTCACTGCACGCGCATCAGCTGCATATACAAGCATCGGTTACTCGAGGCGTTACTTAAACACTCAACATGCCGCGCCAAGAGTATCGCGGCAAGAGACTTTCTGTATAAGGGAACGATATCAGCGATTGTCGCGCCTTAGGCGTTCGCTATAATCATTTTAAGTTACACGAGGATTTCAGTAATTGCGCGCCGCCGCCGCTACGGGAGTTTAACGTGCAGTACTGTGCGTGTCTCTTTGTTCTGAATTATTGTCCTTGGATATTAGGGAGGAAGGGGGGATGGGGAGGCAAATGTTGCGCCCGCCGGAATAACTGTGCACTGCACGAGCATCGCGTCTCACCAGAGGGGCAGAACCGAGGCGAGGCGCTGCACTTTAAGAGAAGTTCATCGTTCAAGATTATGTTATTACCGTGGATGCCGAGCTTTCGCGGATGCTTGCTTTTGCGTAGCTGCTCCAGTGCGGAGGATGATAATTTTTTAAGTTGTTGCTTTGTTCGATGGGAAAATTGGATGAGAGCTTTATAGATTGTTTTTAATTCACAATTTTCATGATCGAGGTCGATTCTAATACTTTTGTCCGTCGTCGTATTTGACTTTTATACTGTAGGGTAGACTGGGGTATTGGGAGTCACTTAAGCTATGGCCGCTATATCCTTTTATTTACAGCAGTTTTTTTTATTCTAAAGAATTATTTTATTAGTTTATAGCATCTGCTATCAATATGCACAAGAAAAATTAAGCTGAGAACACAATTTATTTTATATGAAACTGAAATAAAAAAATTGAAAATGACCCGAATTACACTCAGTGTTGGGGTAATTAGGATCACAATTTATTTATTAATTAAAAGAAGAATAATCACTTCTAGCATATTTTTCAAGCTTTAAATAATTTGTGATAAAT
>UELU01148168.1:5454-18981 GCA_900490025.1 Megastigmus dorsalis
TGATTTATGGTTCAGCGACTTAATTATTTATAAAAAAAATTAACCTAAAAGTGTAGAAATCAATCCCCGTTTAGTATAGTGATCCGAAACGTAACTACAATCCTCATAACACTTCAAGTTTCTATACTTTCGGGGAGTGAAAAATTATTTACAATAATTTATTTTATAGCACTGCGTGGCATAAATCCGCACTTATGTCACGCCTATCCGTGACCTATAAGTAGTCCATTATGGCACGGATAGGCGTAACATCGGATTTATGCTAGTCAGTGCTATAAAATATTGTACGATACTCGTGTCCTGACCAGCCCTTCAAAGCGCGGCGTTTAGCGTAAATACACGCCGTGTCGTAAAGTGCCACTTAGGCCACCAGTATCGTAATGTACTATTTTTTTTCGTCTTAAGAACCTAATCAAGAATGCAAAAAATAAAGAACTTATTTAAAAAAGTACATAAGAAATTGTGTAAGCTATTATTAATTTTGCTTCCTCCAAAGGGAAGCTTTGTGATAGTGAAAAAAGAATTTAGAGATAACATTATAAAAGTGTATTTGAACATGCATGTATAAGTATGTATGTGTAAAAATACGAAGACATTTCGACGATTGAATTATCGTCCTTATCAAATTTAACAAAACAAGCGTAGTCCATTATATTATTACTCCGACCCTCATATAATGATATTTTAATTTAAAATTACGTTTATTCCATCAAGATAAAACTTTGAAGAATTTGTACAAAATTTCTTGTAAATTTGTCAGTGAGAATTTAAATTTTAAACTCTGTCATTGTGACAGTCATTGTAACATTTATAATTTCCTGCGTACAGTGTATTATAATTAATTGGTGCAATATTTTTGTGCACAAGAAAAATAATGTATTTCCTCATTTAATGGTTTTTTCATTAGCTGTCCCTCTTTGCTCTATGAATTGCTAATTAGTTTCTAAGTAGATTTTTTTAAATAAGAAATAAACATCTTTACCATCGTTTTCCAATGTCAAAGTTAGATTATTTATATTTTTTTTAATAAAAAAATTTTAAGTGGTAATACACGACCTCTCTTAAAACCTGCCTATAAATTTAATTTATTTCTAGGGGGAGTATAAAACTCTACAGAAGAAAGATTTTTCATTTACGTACACTGGTTTAATAGCTGACAGAGTACGAGAAGCGCGAAAACGCTTAGTGAAAATCATATTCACAACTAAGAGCGATGTATGCACTGATCGTAACTTTTGTGGCAGTCCCCTAGCTACCACACATTATGATTTTATTTACACTAAGGTCAACGAAGGTTAAGGTACTGACCAAGTATACATCAAAAGAGTTATTTATGCCTACCACAGCTTAAATTGATCTTTGTGAGTACTCTTAACACATTATATATTTTGAAATTATCTGAGTGATTAAAAAGATTATTAATGAGATTTTATTTATTATTAATAGATTTTTCTGCATTGGAAAATATCATTTTTGGCAGAAGTTCGACGCGCTCGACGTTGTTGACTACCAAATTTTTTTCTGGATAAGTTCTTTTTATTCCTTAATTAATTACATAAAACTTATCTATTTATCATAAGTAAATTAAAAAATATACGTGCCAAGTTTTAAATTGCATGACTGCTTATATTTTATTTGTTTAATCAACAATTTTTCGAAAAGTATTATGCTTTTTCTAATCGATTGACGAATTAAGAAAATCCGTATGAAAAAATTAAATATGTTGTAGTGAATAGTTAAATATTTTAAAGGAATTTATTAATATTAATTATTTATTCTCATTTATTTATGCAATAATATATTGATGAGGTCTGATAAAAAAGCATACTTGCCTGTTTTACACCTTTTTGCAAGGATTTTCTTTTTATAGATTTCAGACATTTTTAAGGGACTGAAACACAATAATCGATAACCAAAATGTTAATAATATTCAATCAATAATATTATTAAAAATTTAATAAATACACGTAATTCTCATTTCTGGATATATAAGGGAAACTTTGTATAGTAAATCACAGAACATTACATCCTCCTTGTTTGTTTTTAAACTATTTTAAAACCCTTTGCAAGTTTTCAGAGTACCTATGTCATTATTTTGATTGATATTTCCTTACGAAATATCTCTATAACTGCATTGTTGTTAACATTTTGTCAAAGAAGAGTTACTGTTTTAATACCCTGATTTGACCAATGATGAATCTGATCAAGATGCATGCAAAAAAAGTTGCAATGGTTTATGGTGAGGAGCATAAAAAGTCGTCTCATGACTAACTAACTATAATTCGTCTATACAGTAACTGTATATAGGTAAAAGTCGGAAGAACACTGAAGAAGGCTGAAAAACATTCAGTGGAAATGATCTGGCCTGGTTGAAAATTGACAGTGCTGTTATAGTCTAACGACATATGCTATAGATGCACTTATGCTTTTTTAAATAGAAAGCTTATTAAAAATCTTCATTTCAATGTACATACAAGCTACAATTACTTATTATATAGATAATATAAGTAAGATGCAAAATTCGCTTAGGGTAGAAAACCTCAATTTTGATGTATAAGATTACACAAGGTTTGAATTTAATAATCCTATTCTAAACTCACTAAGCAGTACACTCCCGAAGCGAAACGCGTTTAAAATGCAATTAAATTATAAAATAAAGCTGTCAGCAGATGACGAGTTGGAAACACAAGTTGCAATACTAATCGTAAACATAAGGGAGAGTTTATATATACTGAAACGCAGTGACTCTCAAGTATATTACGCAGTGCTGATCTTACGCTAATGAGAGTAACTTACTCACTCGTCAAAGGAACAGAACCAGGTTCAGGACCAATGAGGATCATGATATGACGGAACGGTACATAGTTGTACCTTGTACCTAGTACCAGCCCCCCGCGAGCAGCGGACCATATGCGGTGGAGCATAATACTGAATAGAAATGCATCATTTTTAGTCTCTCGTACAAATTAAAATTTGAAATGAGTTTTTTAAGAATATTTATAAAATTTTATTTTATAAATAATAAAAATCCTTAGATTTAATTGGTTCAAAATCTAGTATATTGATCGTGTCACATTTTCAGCTATAACTTTGACCAGAGTCGAATTTCGACAAACGGGTTTCAGGAGCTTATTTTACGAGAAATTTGCTATCAAAATGGGCGAAAAAGAATTGGAATAACCTTTTTTAGAATATTTATAAAATTTTATTTCATAAATAAAAAAAATCATTTGAATTGGGCCATCGGGGGCGCTACCGCGCCCTTCGATTTATATATTATATATATATATATATTTGTATATTTACACGTTATTGATTTACTCCAAACTCGGCCTTATCAATCATTCTTCACATTAAAAAACGATAAAATGTCACTTTTTACAATATCTTACTCACTTTTCTACATATCCTTTCTAAAAAATAACCACCTATACCTATATCTATATAACAAAAAATAGGAAAGTCTCGCCATATCAGCTATGTCCATCTCAGTCAGTCAGTATAAGTGTAGCGAAAATATCATCGGTTAATCGATTCCGAACTTAAGAATCAAGCCAATTTCGGGCACTGATGATAGACTTCCAAAAATTCGTCGAATGCCTTTGGGGTATACATAGAATATATCCTTTATAGCCGAATGTGGCCTACAAAAATGTGTGCTATCCGCACGCAGTTGAAGCCCACCTCACTTTCACCGCGTACTCGTCAGTGAAAGCATATCACCCGATATATGGGTAATCCCGTAACTGATTTTACCACTAGCGAATATTGCACAGCAGCTGCTTACGATCTGTCTGCGCATGTCAGAGATTCCCAGTCTTTCACCCGTGGGGGGTCGACGCGCCCTTCAGCTGATCAATCATCATCCACCAGCGAAAGACTGAGAAAAAGAATCGATCGGTATACGATAACCTTGAGTTATACGATAGTTGAGTGCGTGCATAGTGCGAACTTCCACGTTCTTCGATATAGAAAGCAGAAAAAGTCCGACATGGGGCCTTTAACTTGAACTCCAGTATACATATATAGGCGAGGCTAACTGCACACTTCAACTGCAGCTTTCAATGGGATGTATTTCGTTATACATATATATACAATATATCCTTTATAGCCGAATATATATATATAGGTGATCGAAGCTGTAATTTTTCAGTTCCGCGTTCATTACGAGTTCGCGAGTTGCGCGGAGTATTTTTTGTTTTGTTGACTGCCGTAAATATGCCGAAGAGATATCGACGTGGGTCTATATAATAAATAAGCGCGCTTATGCGAATTTCTTTATTACGTAAAGCGCGCGCGCGAGCGCATATTCTTGGTCCGTTTTTTTTTTGTTATTGTTTACGGACAGATTTGTCTGACCATTCCTAGTTTTTCCCCTGTGCCAGAGATTGTATATTATATACTCAATTTTACAATTGACGATTACCGTACAATATTTGCGATCGTTTCACGTGTCTATACAAGGACTTCCGAGTTATCATTTTGACAATTGCTATACCGGAATGATTTATAATTTATGGATCAGGTAAATTGTGCATTTCCGAATTAGTACTGTAGTATCGAAAATATTAGTAGTTGCAAAGTTAAAGTAATTTGTTTAACTTATAGAAGATGTAGATGCTGCATTGCAGTGATCGAACTCCATGTTCATTCGGCCATGACATGAAAGAAAAAATACAAATGTGTACAATTCACGAATACGCATAGTAAATATATATTGTAATAGTGCTGCATATGTGCAGCTACATATACCATTTTGTAAAATTATATATAAATAATGTAATACGTGGTTTGCAATATTGATAATGAAATAAATATACATAAATATTAGGGTTCTGAAAATTGTGTTATTGGGTTATTCCATTTATACAATATATAAGCACAAAAACTATAGTATTTCTATAGTATTTATCTATAATAAAAATGAATTCTCATGTCACATCTATAAACAGAGTCAAGCTCGAAACATTATCTATTCAAAAAGCATAATCTAACAATTAAGGAATCATTTAATTGTAAATTCAATGAATAAAAAATTAAAAGACAAAAATATGCGAATAGCTTAAAAACAAGTTTAGTATCCGTACCGTCCCATATATTTTTGTTTCTGATATAGCTAGCCCAAAGTGGTTGCCCACTAGACCCGGACATTATTTTATTCTTATGTGCAGCGGGTTTTCTTGTAATTCTTGTTTCTCAGAAACCTTTGGTATGTCGTGTGTATCTTAATAATGAAAAATTATGAAATCTTGCTATGTTTTCCATAATTATAGAAAATAGTATAGCAAAATATGAAAAAAATATAAGAAGGCTTGCGATAACCATTCGCGTATAGGAACTGCCAATTTCAGAAACAAAAATTTGCGGCCACTTCATTCTGTAGTTCGTTTATCAAAAAGTGCAGGCAGCTCGCGCAGTTTCCGCTATAATTAAAACCTCTAAACATTTTAGCTTTAAAATTTTAACACACTCACTCGTAAATATAGTATTCCTTTTAAAAAGCACTGGTATAAATTATACATTTTTTTTTCTGTTTTTAATAGTATACCTATTTAGAAAGAGCAAATCCGAAAGTGAGAAACATTTTGATCAAATCTCTCAATTTTCAATTTATTTTATTCCATACACAAATTAATTTTGCAAATCAATTCACATGAAAAGAAAATTAATATCTTAATAATAATACCGATAATTAATACTCGTATTAAATTTATTATAGTTATTATAATTTAATTATGATAATCAATTCAAAATCGTTTATGAAAATGAAAATAGCCTAGAAAAGCCGAAGGCATATAATTAAGGTAGTAACTGTCATCGAACCTTCAACGTAATCGAATTTAGGTCGCGGCAAGGCGTCTGAGGATTTTCCTGCTCGACAGTTTGAAGACCATCTCATGGCCAGGTCCGATTTCCCTGTCTCGCGGAGTTGAGAAAGTCCAAATAGCTTGTTACGTAGCTCGATGTGTTTCGACTCGGCGTGTACCATAACCGTGCAATTTTGCTGTTGTAATTTTTTCTAGATACTCTCCGGTCATTCGGTATAGCCCGTCATAAGTTTTCATAATTTATAACACTATATAGTATACTTATACGTTAGTTACAATTTATTACATTGTGGTATTATAACACAGTAAATTTTTATTTTTATTATTCTTGTCAATTCACAAGTCGAACCGTTTGTAAATTAACTTAATATAAATTATTTTGAATTTAAATAATCAGAAGGGCTATAATGAACAAGTAAATATATACAAATTTCTTTATTTAAACCGAATCTAAATGGACAGTTGTCGAATATAATTTTCAATACTTATGTGATCGAAATATGAATCTTAGCTATCTATCGCGTGCACGAGGCGCGAATGCCTCAATCAAATACACTAACAAACGCTATTGTTAGACGCCACTATTCCAAGGATTAGCCTTTTCAGAAAACTCACGGTTACGGCGAACGAGTGCGTCACAATTCTCTGTTTCATTTACAAAAGTTCATTAATCGTTAAATTACGTGTTTACTACCTATGGTCTGTAAATGTGATGACATACTGGAGCGCAGTATAGTTTGGGCAATAAAAAACCAAAAATGTATATATTCCGCTTGATTTTTTATTGTTCAAAATTCATTTCAACGCTGTGCACGAAATTTTCTTATTCCAGGATTGCGGAAAAACCAATTGTTAAGTCATAGTTTATTTATCAGCAGTCGGATGTAATGTTTCCGTATAAAAATGTGTGTTGGCGTTTGTGCGCGTTGATTTTTAGCTTCATCATTCCGAGTCCGTTTCGCGTTATCTGTACAAGCTAATGAAAGCAATGCGAGTATAGGAGCACGAGCGTGCAAGTTCATCCGATACTTTATCTGAAGTATGCAAGCTTTTCGATCGTTAGACAATACTCAAATTTTCCTGTGCAGTTAGAAATGTCAACGCGTGCTTTTGGGAAAGTATCATTAAACTGTACACGAGTGAAAGTCAAAGTTTCACATTAGCCGCAACTCATTGACGCACCGCGTTTGTCCATTAATACACTTTGGCAATTAATCATCGTCGTTGTAATTGACCCACCTTCAAAACTATGTATCCTTTTTAGACTGGTATTTACAGGAGCTGCTCAGATGTATAAGTACAGCTCTTTTACCTCTGTATGCGACGAGGGATGAAGGTCGTTCGCCTTGAGAGACTTACTCGATGTCGTTGAACATTGAATTGAATTGCGAGATTTCACAACTTTTCGACGAACCTTGATTCACATTTTATTATTCCACTTTTTTTCTCAATCACTGTAATAATTAAAAATTAATAATGATTTTTTTTTAATTTATAATGTTACGATTGCACATCATTCATACAATTTATTTGACGGTTTTTGATTTAATTTGCATCGAATGTACATTAAATATATAATAGAAAAGAAAGATTAGCTTGTGGTATCATTGAGAGTGACTTTTGTACGTTTGTTATACGTTATTAAACTATAGAGAATGATTTATTCTACAGCCTTAATTTAAAGCTATTTAATTGGTGATAATAAGAACGAATACCTATATTTACGATATTTTATTTAAATAGAGAAATATAAATGTCTATAATAAAGGAACTCTTACCGATCGTCACGCGACTTTCTATCAAAGTAAGGCGAACATAAATCATTTTGGAAACGTCTTTTATAACAAGTAAGTAATAGTGAAAGTATTGTAATAAATCTGCTTCTATTTTGAAACATCGAGTATATTTTGTTGAAAACGCGCATTTTATATGGCTTTATTATTTTAAGAATTAAAAGCTAGGAGTGCTGAATGCAATTTCATTCATTAAAATACCTCGTACTAAAAAAATAACGCAATGTATGAAATTCACGCGGTTATAATTTATATTTAAACAAAGATTTATAGTCGAGTGGAAATTTTGTGTACTGTACACGCTGTGACCTATTGTACACAGACAACTCAATACGTTATAATCCTTAAATTGCACTCCTGACTCCCTGAAATTCCTTCAGCCTGCGCCAGCCTGCAGCACCTTTTTCAAAGAAAATCGCCTTCCAAAATGCACATCCCTTATACACATCTCTCAAACTCCCTGATGCATCAGCCTCTCGAAAATCAAACCTGCCACATGCTCGTATACTTATTTCTCTCTAATGGGCTTACACACATAGTCATTCACGGATCGGCTCTCGCCACGCCGACCTGCATTTCTCATGCTTTTAATTCCTAGACTGTGCACATCGAGCGAAAAATCCCCAAGCCGCCGCCGCCGCAGGTATACGATTCATCCTTTTTCTATACCTGCGAGAAAGAGGAGAGCATCCCTGCTGTGGCCAGAAAAAAAAACTGCATCGCACCTGTTTGTTAACCGCCCCTTTCGTTCCTTTTTCCAACGAACTTATTTTCTTCTCCTTCTCAGGTGCACACGTGGCTTTTCTCTCTGTTTGCCTGTCGACGCGCGCGAAAACGAAAGGACCACGGCCACGAATTTGGTGTTGCGTCGCCGTGGATTCTGTGTGTTTGCCGAGAGGGACGAGAGCTGCAGATAAGCGAAGGAGGAGGATTTCGAGGTTAACGACTCGAGTTCTCTACAGTGTAAAAAGAGGTTACGATCTTCGAGAAAGAGAGAGAGAGAGAGAGTGTGCGCACGGCTACTAACGATGGTATTTTTGCGAGCGCTTCGCGCCGTAAATATCGTTATTTTCTGCGCGCGCTCCACTGCCATCATCAGCCTGGCTTACTTTTTTATTATTGTTGAATAAATCGGTGCATGCGCGTTATGCAAGGAGGATAAATCGGTGATATTGCACGTATTCGAACGATTTCTCAATAATACTTGAATATTGAGCTTTTAAATTTATGAATTAAATGCGTATCGTATGTACGTACGCGTACGGAGACAACTTTACCTTCGTACACATTTTTTGGTCATTTTCGAAATACTTGAGTTCGAATCCTACCGATTGTTAAAGGTCAATTGGGCGCAAACAATTAATGAGGCACAAAGAGAATTCCAGAAAATGAGGTATATACATCAACACACTCGAAATAATATACTGGCGCGCGCTAATGAAATAATTAAACAGAATCGGTAAACTTTCACATACTTGCGATTTCAGTTGTGATACGCAAAGATTACGGCTTCGGGGAAAATGGCTCTATCGCTTTGCGTCAATGTGCCTATATGCGATGGGTAAAAATCAAAGGTCAAGTAATGGGGAAACGATATTTCATGACCTCTGTATAGCTGCATTTTCTGAAATACATCTATTATCTATGTTATTTATGCATCTTTCTATGCGTACTATTTAACTATATCGCTTATTTAGTTATTGGCATATCCGTTTAACCAAACATCCATTTTAAATATTCATAATGTAAGAACTAATTATTGAAATATGCGAATGTTAAATTTGAAAGAAAAAAATTTATGACTGTATTATTAACGTGTTTCTTTTTATCTTCTTGAAGTTATAAGCGCGCAAAGCTTATATAAAATGGATCGCACGTAAAACACCGTGAATTTTCATAACATTTATAAAAGTAAAATGTTATTTTCAATCCAACCTCATTTCTGATAACAGTATCATGTCAAACAAATGAAACACTTAAAGAAGATATCAAAACATCGGAACAACGATGACTTATTTCAAACTAATACTTCGAGTTCCAGTACAGATCGAAACTAAATTAATTGTTTAAATCGACCGAGAAAGTCGTATCCCCATCCTAAACCGTCAACGATCTAGAAATTCAAGAGCGCATATACACAGCGATCCGGACACATTTTCGTTTTAGTCGCGAGATCACATCGTCTTTATACCGTGACGAAGAAATCGGCAACGAAGCTCCTTGGAGAAGAAGGAGGAGGATAGGATGGACTGTGTAAACGAGCGCAAGCCGACCTCATTGCGTATTACCTACTGTACCTTCGCGCAGTCGCGAGGGAGGTCAATGTCGATTGTCGTCGCGCTAGACGATACGACCTGCTTACCTATTAATCGAGAATGTAGTGACTCTGATCGGCGCTATGGATAATATTGACGATCCATTGCTGCTGCTGCTGCTGCTTGACGAGCGACCGTCACGATTTCTGATCGTCCAAGACTTTTTATTAAGGACAGGAAGGTTTATGGCTTTTGGGGAATAGGTTTCGGGCCTTTGAAGGATTCTTGTAATAATCTTTTATAGATCTGTAATTACGATATACGTAAGATGGATATGAAACAAGCTGGAAACACGATTGTTTCTATCAAGACTTACTTGTTAGGCATTTTTATTTCATATGTAAGACGAGGAAGTATAGCAAAATTAGAAAGTATGTATGCAGAAGCAACAAGTGTAAAGATTAAATTTCAAGCAATTATGTTTACAACGGAACAAGCATATGTATATGTGTATGATAGAACGAAAGACTAAACTCAAAGTTTATGTGTAATATCCAATCTTCTTAAAAACTAAAATAGTAAATATTACATTTTCGATTAGTTGAACTTATATTGCATTCTAAAGTAATCTAAAATTAATTCTTTTATATTCTTAGAAATAGTTACCTCAATGTTTGGCATAAGATGACACTCCTTGTATTGGCAGCTGATTTATGCATATAATTTTTAACTGCAAAGAAGATTGAGAAGATCGTATTGTCTGCCCAATTCTATGGGTGCATTTCAAAGCTGATTATAAAAGCAAATTAATGAAGATTGCCATTCGAACTGAATTGAAATTTAACTTTCAAATTGCTTTATTAAAGAATACGAGTCTTAAAAACCATTTGGTCTCGAAATAACTATCCTTGGATGAATACAGTATTATTAAATGTCTTTAATATTCAGTGTTCATTTCGAATTTGAGTTCGAAATTGATAAAACTATATAAGAATCCGTGATAAGTTTACAGCAAATCCTTTGAGGTCATTGATAATATTGAATTCAAACAATTGTTTCAAAATTACATCCCAATAAGATATATGTTTCAATTTCTGAATTGTCTCTGTGCTAAATAAATAATTTTTAAACACATATATCGCGTTTGGTAACACACGGATCGATTTTCGGAAAGTAGCAATGACCAAAGGCGCGGTAAAGGAACTTATACGCATCGCGCTCTATTGTTCAATGAAACTTGGGGCTTATCGCATGGCCAGTAGCTCCTTAACCCCATTTATCGATCGAGCACGAATTAATTACAGCTCCACTGCTGCTGGTGCATCGCGAGATTCTGCCCCGCCACTCACCCATGAAAGTTTTCTTAATAGTGTGTGCGGATAACCGATCGACGCGGCTGTGTCGCTTTCGGTACCTCGGAAATGTCGCGCTTAAAGCGGCTTATACGATATAAGGCTATCAACCGATTTTATAGAATCGCTCAAGGCTGCATTTATAAAGTACAAAGAATCGAAGATATTATTCAGTTTTCAGTTGGATCGATTGGACTTGAATGAAAATATCGATATTATTATTAGGCACCAGCGTATATTCCCACGGTAAAAATGTAATATCGATTATTTAGGATGTAATTGTAATATATTCTTGAATTAAACAGCACATAAAAATAATCGTCTGTAGAAAAAAGCAAATGAACTCTTACGCAGTTTATATCCATAAAATTAGAAGAAAAAAAACGTTCGAGATCCATTCTATACACATAATCACCTGCACAGTTTTTCGGAGGTTAAAGAATGAGAGCGATCAAGGGGTATTTCATTTTGCAATACGCTATCACTTGTTTTGCGCGATTGCACACACACGGTTAGTATATTCGCGAATTGACATTTCGCGGAGATCGGTATATATAAAGTGCTCGTGAACCGGTTTCTGATGCCCTCCCTGCTCTAAATCCATGAGAATTACGCAAACTGTGTGTCTCCCCCCAAATTCCATATATACATTTCATATTGCGTTCGAGTCTCTCTGTACGAGAATTGCAGCCTCGGTATATTTTTGCGGATTTGAATATCATGGACATTGGATGTATAAGGGATACGGAGCGACTTTCAAAAATGAAAAGAACAAAAAAAAAGTACGAAATAGTTTATGGCACTGCGTGAATTTCATGCGGAGAATGTTAATCGTGGCTTTGGTCTATCGCTAGGCATATTTTTCACTTAGATTCCATTAATCCTCGGAATTCGATATGTTCAGAGCGCAATTGATTGATTGCTACGAATTTTTCGCATCGAATACGAGACTTATTCGCTTGGTGTGAAAAGATAAGTCGATGCACGGTTAAGAATCTGCTGTACAATTTTGTATCCTTTTATTTAAATTCTGTATTAAATTTTTTGTACACAATAATTTAAAATTCAAGACAACAACATAAAGATTTGTGCATCAATATTAATATCTATAAAATCAAAATTAAGCAACAAATAGGTACTTATTTAATATAAATGCGATTTTTAAGGACGCAACTCAGCATGTATAGCAATAACGGACTTGGTCTAAACTAAAAGCTTATCTCCACCAAGATCAAAAAATTTAACTAATAATGCACTTTTAAAGACTGCTATTACTTCTCTATACGCTTATCGTTACATAAACCACCAAAATAAACATTTCGTACACCCCATTCGTATGAATTTACGAGTTGGTGATATATACCGTATCCGGTATTTTAGATATGCGCGAAGCAAGTACGTACACGATATTCCAAAACTTTGTGTATTTTCATCAAAGATCAGAGGATAGAGATTGATGTGAAAATTATGCAACCGCAATGCACAGACCGCTGCGCTTCAACATATATACATATATATATATCTTACATGAAATCAGCGACTGAACAACGTCTAAAATTAACATTTGACTTTTCTCGCCAAGTACATTGTCAACTAATGTAATGCAGTCAATATGCTATTTCCTTCGAATCTTCACGCTCGAGTTGAGACGAGAGCGCGATGCCTATAACAATCCCGATTTTCATTGAAAAATCTTTTAGCGATCTTTTGAAAATGTTTACACCACCGAGTCACATTGCAATCGGTTGAAGATATTCCTGATCTCGATGCGAATCGTTCTAGTTACATAAAGAAAAAAAAAAGAAAAAAAAAGACAGAAGCGCATACAAATACGCGATATCCACGTTCCACATAGCTCATTCGTATACGCAGACGTTTTCACCTTTCGTAACGATTCCCTTCTCCTGTACATATATTTTCCCCTTATGCCGCGCCTGATACGTCTTCCCTTTTGTCCCTTTCTTTTCCTCACTGTTCCTCAGGGATGGGGATAGAATAGAGGCCCACTAGCGCGTTCCTAAAACAACGAGGTCGGCAAACGGGCGGCGGGGAAACACAAAACGAAAGTCCAGCGTCTGGGGGGGAAAAGCGCGCGTGTCGCAGCAGCAGCAGCAGCAGCAGCAGCAGCGGCTATACAGTGGCGGCGTCGGCGGCTCGGCCGCCTGCAAGTGGGAGAGCCGAAGGTATAAAAGCTATCTGTAGCCGGCGCTGAAGCCAGTCAGCTTTGAGGCCCAGATGCGGTGGTGGTTCTAGTCGCGCGCGGGCCAGTTGCGAGAGACAGAGAGACAGAGAGAGAGAG